>JAPPVO010000029.1:51309462-51429462 GCA_030407325.1 Camellia japonica
GATGAAATATTACCGTGAACATTGGTACTGAGGAGGACCGCAGCTGGTCCAGATCGGGTCCACGTTGTCTTCAGAGGAACGCGAGCGCTTAGTCGCTTTATTAAAAGATTTCAAAGATGTTTTCGCGTGGTCCTACGAAGACATGCCTGGAATCGATCCTGAGATTGTACAGCATCGGATCCCCCTTGACCCCGAGGCCCGACCTGTCAAGCAGAAGCTCAGAAGGATCCGCCCGGATTGGGCTCTAAGATTAAGGAGAGGTCACCAAGCAAATCGACGCAGGCTTCCTGCTGGTATCTGAATATCCGACTTGGTTGGCCAACATTGTTCGGTGCCGAAGAAAGACGGCAGGATCCGGGTGTGTGTAGACTTCAGGGATTTGAACAAGCTAGTCCGAAGGACGACTTCCCTTACCGCACATCGATGAGTTGGTAGACTTCACAGCAGGGCATGCATTGCTCTCATTCATGGATGGCTTCTCAGGATACAACCAGATAGTGATGGCACCAGAAGACGGGAAAAGACTGCATTCACCACCCCGTGGGGGACATACTGCTACCGGGTAATGCCGTTGGGTTGAAGAACGCTGGAGCTACTTATCAACGGGCCGCGACCACAATACTACATGATATGATCCACAAAGAGGTTGAGGTGTATGTGGACGACATGATTGTCAAGTCCAAGGAAAGAGAGGGCCACTACACCGCCTTGCATAAGTTTTTCAAAGGATCAGGGAATTCCGGTTGCGGCTAAACCCTCAGAAATGTACATTCGGTGTTACAGCGGGAAAAATGCTGGGGTTTCTGATCACACAAAGAGGCATCGAGGTCGATCCTTCCAAAATCAAGGCCATCTTAGAAATGCCACCACCAAGGACTGAAAAGGAGGTGCGAGGCTTTCTGGGTAAAGTGCAATTCATAAGACGGTTTATCTCAAAATTAACCTTGACTTGTGAACCACTTTTTGGTCTCCTGAAGAAAGGCAAGAAGTTCCAATGGGACGGCCGATGTCAAGCTGCATTTGAACAGATTAAAGAATATTTACAGAACCCGCCCGTGTTGTCACCGCCAGAACCAGGGAAACCGTTGATTTTGTATCTGTCAGTAACTGAAACTACAATGGGCTGCATGCTTGCACAAGAATCAGAGGACAAGGTGGAGAGAGCCAGCCATCTACTATCTCAGCAAGAAGATGCTGGAGTATGAGACCCGATATACACCGCTGGAAAAGGCTTGCTTAGCTCTGGTATGGGCTACCAGGAAGCTGCGGCACTACCTGTTAGCTCACTCTGTAATGTTGGTTTCACGACTTGATCCCATCAAATATCTCTTCGAGAAACCAGCGCTTACGGGTAGGCTAGCTCGTTGGTTGCTGTTGCTCTCCGAATTTGATCTCACATACGTGACGCGCAAGTCAGTGAAAGGAAGAGCAGTGGCAGAGTTCCTTGCCGACCACCCGGTTGAGGGGGATGGAACAGTTGAGTACTTATTCCCGGATGAATCAATTCTGCATATCGACGATGAAACCTGGACGATGTACTTTGACGGAGCGTCAAATCAACATGGGTATGGGATAGGAGTGTTGTTGATAGCACCCGATGATTCCCGTATCCCTCTAGCCTTCAAACTCCGATTCAAAGTCTCGAACAATGAAGCAGAATATGAGGCGTGTATTGCTGGTCTAGAAGCAGCCCTGGAACTAGGGGCAAGACGGTTGGACGTCATTGGGGATTCGAACCTTGTTGTGTCTCAAGCTAAAGGAGACTGGAAAGTGAAAGAGGAAAAGATGATGATGTATCACCAAACCTTGGATTTGCTGATTCCTCGGTTTGAGAAGCTAAGTTTTACTCATCTACTAAGAGAGAACAACAGGTTTGCAGACGCTTTAGCAACTCTATCATCTATGATAGACATCCCGTGTGGAGTCCGGATGCGTCCAGTCATCATCGACCAGAAATTTGCACCTGCCTATGAGTCGATTGCAGCCATAGATGAAGTTCAGGACGAACATCCCTGGTATTACGACATCTGGAACTTCTTAGAAAAAGAAGCATACCCGTCAGGGGTGAATGCCAAAGACAAGAGGGCAATCAGAAGAATGGCAGTTCAGTTCATCATCTGCGGAGGTAAACTGTACAAACGGGGTCATCTAGGAATGCATAAACTGTGCGTTGATGCCGAAGAGTCAAGACGTCTGATGGAAGCCATCCACGGGGGTGAATGTGGTGCACACATGAATGGGGTGATGTTGGCACGAAAGATCCTTAGACAAGGTTATTACTGGTCCACCATGGAGGAGGATTGTATTGGCTTCGTCCGACGATGTCACAAGTGTCAAATTCATGCAAATCGCATGAACATCCCGCCAACAAAGCTGTACAACATGACTTCGCCATGGCCGTTTTCAGTCTGGGGAATTGATGTAATCGGAGCAGTTACGCCAAAGGGGTCGAATGGGCATGAGTTCATCTTGGTAGCGATAGACTACTTCACAAAATGGGTTGAGGCCCAATCTTACGCGGTGTTGAAGGCTTCGCATGTAGCAAAGTTCATCAGAAACAACATCATCTGTCGCTATGGGGTCCCAAATGAAATAATTTCAGACAATGGTTCCCACTTCAAGAAGGAGGTGATTGACTTGTTGGAGAAATACAACGTGGCTTTTCATAAGTCGTCTACCTATCGGCCGCAAACCAACGGAGCAGTTGAGGCCGCCAACAAAAACATCAAGCGCATACTACAGAAGATGGTGGAAACCTACCGGGACTGGCCAGATAAGTTGCCGTTTGCTTTGTGGGGCTACCGGACTTCAATTAGAACTTCTACCGGGGCGACTCCGTACTCATTGGTTTATGGGATGGAGGCCGTTCTACCTATTGAGATTGAGGTTCCGTCATTACGAGTATTGGCCGAGTGTCAAATAGCCGAGGCAGACTGGCAACAAAGCAGATTTGAGGAACTCATGCTTTTGATGAAAGAAGGTTGAAAGCACTGTACCACGTCCAAAGTTATCAACGTAGAATCGCCCGGGCTTTTAACAAGAAGGTTAAGTCCAGGAATTTGAAAGAAGGAGATTTGGTGCTCAAAGACAACCGAGCTCCCATCCACGACCCAAGGGGCAAGTTCAGACCTAATTGGACTGGTCCCTACATCATCAAGTCAATCTGGTCAGGTGGAGCTGTGGTTCTGATGGATCTAGATGGCTTAGAGTTTTCCCAACCGATCAACATGGACAAGTTGAAGAAATACTATCCCTGAGAGGCTCGCTAGGCCGAAAACCCGAAAGGGCGACCTAGGCAAAATTCAGAGCATAGAAAATTTGAAATTATAAAAACTGAGCTCGCAAGGTTGAAAACCCGCAAAGGGCGGCCTTGGCAAAAGTTAGAGCGCAAAAGGAGAGTAAAAATACCCGAGCGAACCTAAGCCTGAACTACGTAAGGCTTGATTCCCACCTTTGGGATACGTAGGCAACTTCGTCTTGGAGTTCAGCCACAATCTTTTCCCCGATCAACTTTGTCCATTTGATCATCTCAGTCATCTCTATTCATCAGCATTTATCGTGATCTCCGGTACAGTGCTATTCAGACTAGGGGCAACTTTCCGTTGCAATGAAGTGCTGCGGTACCATTCAAACTAGGGGCAACTTTCCAGTTGCTAGGATCTGGGGTTGTGCATCTCAGTGACAGATCTCAGGCGTGTCCAGTTCTGATCCATATCGAAAATAGTTTTGAAAAGTTTTAATAAAAGTTGACTTTGTTCAAATTAATCTTTTTACAACTAAGACCATTTTTGGACCAAAGCGGAGAATTTTCAGTACCACAACCTTCAATTTCATTGATTTCAAAACAGAGTTCTCTTGCTCTTGCATACAATTGAAGTTGCTTTTTATTACACTCAGGAAGAAAACTTGAAAGTACTATAAAGCAATAAATCTGGGGCATAGTCAAGTCAGGTGTCCCTGCGCCCCCTCCAGAGCTAGTTGAAGCCTCTGATGCCAACCTAGGCCCAACCTGCGCTTCTTCGTTGAGCCAATCCCAGCACTCATCAGACAAAGTGCAACTAAAAGTGGGAGCAGGGGCCAGAAGTTCTCTAATTCCCCACGCTGCGGCCTGCCGAGCCAACTGTGCGCCTCGAACTGGAAATGTAGCCGGATACTCTATCCCCTCTGGTGGGCAAGTTGATCATGGCCGAACTGGCGCAGAATACGGAATGGGAAATAGAATACGCAGTGAGTCAAGCCAATCAATCGAATTCCCACCTGTCGAGACATGCTGTAGCTCATCGCCGGGAGATTGAGCCAAGGGCAGCGCCAAGCAATGCGTTCGGCTGACAAATTGCACATCCATTCAAACCACCAGCTCTCATCAGGGGCATTGACTAGGCGTTGCCGAAAGAAGTAGCCGCGAGCTGAGTAAGCAGGGCAAGAGTCTACAACTTGCAATTTATCCATCAACCATATCTGGGGAGGGATGAAAAATGAGAGAATAAAGAATAGAGAGACGTGCGATGAGAGAAAAGTAAGATGAGGGTTTTGTGAGAAAAATCGAGCCCGAGGGCCGAGTGATGTGAGCAAATACATATGAGAGCTTGGGTGGGAAACATTACCTGCAGCAGTAGTGGACTCCCTGCAAACCTGGTTGTCTCCCCACGGTAGAAAGTATCCAGGCCCATCAGTGTTTCTGCCAAGGTCATGGCGACGCAACTTCTTCCTTCTTTCAAGCCCTGGGCCACCTCAATTAGACGGACGTCGGATCCTCCGAAGCTGGAGGCAAACAGAAAATGAGATAACATGCATAAACAGAGGGCATGCTGTCGGAAGCCTTGCCAATGATGGTCGCTACGGTCACCGGCATCGGAGAATCGGTAAATCAAGCTTGGGATATCCAACATTCCGTTACCAATCAGGGATCGAGCATCATGCGCGTTGAGTCCGCACATCCGCCCTAAGGCCTGGGCATAGCCAAAATTGAGCTGGGGCAAGATTTCCTCGCCTCGCTCGGATTCCATCAAGGCTTGAAAATCTTCAAAAGTAGGACATACCTCTTGTCCGCCGAAGCTAAAACGTGCGTCACCGGGTTCCAAAACCTTGCCGCGGCATAGAGGAAAGGAAGATGTAGCGGAGTCCGACCAGCGTGAATAGTGCATTTAAGCCAAAACCCCGGAAGTTCAACTTTTCCGAGCCGTCTAGAGAAGAAATCCAAGTCGTGAGATTTTCTGCGAGAAATGCCTCCATTTTTGTGAGAAACGGTGATGAAATGAATAAGTTCCAAGGCTGGGGCTTTTATAGAGGGGTAAAACACTATTCAAGGGACACTTGTCAAAATTCTGGAGGTTGCGGGGGAAGTGGCCGGCCGGCCATCTATCCTAGTAGGCCGGCCACCCTCTAATCTCTAGCTACAAAATGCTTTCGGCCATGCATTGGTCCTGTTTTGCCCCCGGAACGAAGTTTGAAGCATTTCTGGGCATCGGGAACGTCGAAGGCCTCCATTTCTATCAGTTTCGGATACGTTCCATCATCCAGATTGTCCGTCCGAAGCACGCTTTGTTGTATTTTTGCTTATCGAGTTGTTGTTTTGTTTATCGAGTTGTAAGTTTTGTCGAGCTGTCGCATTTTGTGTTTTGAATTGCTACCTTTTGTTTACGCGATTTTGTTGAGTCTTGTTTATTGAGTCGTTAACATTGTTGTACTTTGCTTATCGAGTTGTAAACTTGCTAAGATTTTGTTATTTCTTAGTAAGTGAGTTTTTGATTTGTTGCGTCGGTTCATTACCTGACCCGGTGAATACACAAAGCACATTTTCATTCAATTCCATTTTGTGCAAAATGATGCGATGCGATGCTAAGAATTTCAAATACAAACATCTTTTCAAAAGCTGTTTCATTCCATCATGTTTTACAACAAATAAAGGTACAAGTTTTACAGAAAAGAAAACTGCCTAACAATGTGCAAAGTGCTACAAACTACTAGCTAAAAAGTAAAATAAAGCAGGAAATAACATCAGTATCCTCGGGAACGGGAAGGAGGAGGCCCTCTCATCCTCTTCTGTGGGATAACCTCTGCACCATCATCACCATCCGGATCAGAGCTGTCATCCTCCGGATCTCCCTCGGCCTCGCCTCCGCTCCCGGAACCAAGACCGGAGCCTCCCTCCCCAGGAGATGTCTCTGACTCACGGTCTGCAACCTCCTCCTCCTCATCCTCGACAATGGGTGCCCTGCGTCTGCGAGATGGCCCCGCTCCTCGAGCTCCTCGGTAAGGCCTGGATGGCCCAGCTCCTCGAGTCCCTGTACCTCGAACATGCCCAGCACCTCGACCTCTCTGAGAAGGCCCTGGTGGCCTGGCCCGCGGCGGAGCATATACGGGAGGCATCTGAAAATGGAAAGTGCAATACATCAGTTCAAAAATGAAAAGCAGGTGCAAGTACAGTATGTGAGTAGGGTGTGTGCCAGATGTGTCCCACACAGCCTATCATTGCAGTAGAATGTTCAAAACCAGCATGTCATCACAAATATGATAAATGCAAGGGAGATGAAGGGTACCTGGAAGCCCATGATGGACATCTGCGCCTCTCTACGCAGGACCATCCCCTCAAGTGAGGCCACCATCTCGAGCATCTGATCCATGTACTCCCGAGGTGGCTGCAGATACAAGCTCAAGTCATCAATAAATAAGCAACTGCCAAAATGTCTGTGTGATAAATGAAAAATGGTGGAACATACCGGTGGTGAGTCAGGATCACTGACATATCTGTGACCAGGCATCGGAGGCTCTATAGGGATCGGAGTCGGAGAAGTAGTCCCATACTGCCAACTCGTCAACTCGGTCGGCATGTCTGGCCATCCGGGATGATAAGGGGACGGAGGGATCGGAGGGATCGAACTACCTCTACCCCTAGATGCACCAGCTCTGCTGGAAGAAGGGATGTCTGCAGCACGGGCGCGACTCGAAGATGGTGCGCCAGTGGGCCTCAGTGGCGCAGCCCGCACTCCCGTCAAGGGGGGCATCAGATATATACGGCGATAGGTGGTGTAGTCCCCCTCTATGAGATATAACAAAGCGTCGGTGCCCTGCATAGCACTGATGACCTCCTGGGAAGAGAGTCTATCGGCAGTCCGCATAGTGACTGGAGGTACAGCGGGAGGGTCCTGAGAATCATACCCCCATATCTGACGCTGAAAGCGTTCCCCCAGGAACCACGCCCTACCAACTGGTCCCTCGAGCAGGAACCTATACTGGGAACCACTCGATCCTCCGGGGTACTGATTTTGGAGATCATCGCCGAAGACTGCCCAGGGCTGCCAAGTAATCTGCGGATAGCCAGTGCATAAATCAATCAGAAATCAGGAATGTACAAAGCATATCAAAGATGAAAATGAAAGGAACTGAGAGTTCTGAAATACCTCTGTCGTCCTCACAGTATCAAAATACTGTCGCAGGTAGAAGAGAGTCTCTCGAGGTCTCGATAGGTGCTCGCCCTCGAATACTAATGAGTACGGAGTCATAAGGATCCCTGCCACCTCCATCTCCGGGGCTAAGGTGGGAAAGTATACGTACACCCACAGCTGAGAAAAGCAGTGCGGAATGTGAATACAAAGCGCTAAAGGCAGAATATAGAATGCAAAGTGCGCCGTGTGTGCAATGAACAAGTAATGAGGAGCAAAATGTAAATCAAGAGGACAGAATGTACCTCCCATGCTCTCCAGTAGCCGCCGAGTAAATCCCCCCGCCCACGAGAGACTGCACTCATATAACAATAAAGGGTAGCCAGGGCAGCGCCGCCCCAATCATACTGATTGACCTGTGATAGGTCCACTAGGGCACTCAAGAGATACAGCCCCACAGTGTTCCCCCTATCAGCAAACAAAGTAGTGCCGAAGAGGAACATGAGGAAACCGCGGGTGTACTGCTCAATCTCCTCGGGAGACTCAGGCTCCATCTCTGGCCTCCGGAAGCGGGAAGAGAACCAAGTATACCGGACTCTCCCGGAAGCTCTGTCTACAGGCGGGCGAGCCCCCAATAGATGAATCCAAGCAGCCTCCCACTCACCCATATCCTCGTCGTAGGGAATGGGTCCACCGCCTACGTCTAGGCCGGTGAGTACAGCAAAGTCCAGTGGGGTCATGGTCATATCCCCGGTGGCAGAAAAATGGAAAGAATTGGTGGTGTCCCACCATCTCTCTGCCAAAGCGGCCAACAAGGTCCTGCTGATATGGCACTGTGATAACCCCCTACAGAATGGTCCAAACCCTGCTAGATCAACCAGATCCCGGACGGCCTCTGGAAGCTCAGCATACCACTCTCTCGCAGCAAGAGAGCCGTATCCTCGTACAGTGCGAGAGCCAACCTGCGTTCAGAATGAATACATGTGTTCAGTACGCAAGAAAATACAAGCTGTGTGCAAATGAAGCGAATGAGCTGTGTGCAAATTGAAATGAACAAGCTGTGTGCAAATGAAATGAATGAGCTGTGTACAAATCAGTGGGCTGTGTGTTCACTTCAAATCTGGGCTGCGTGTTCAGTAAATCTGTGTTTTGGGCTGCGTGTTCAAATCCTAATCAGTGGGCTGTGTGTTCACTTCAAATCTGGGCTGCGTGTTCAGTAAATCTGTGTTTTGGGCTGCGTGTTCAAATCCTAATCAGTGGGCTGTGTGTTCACTTCAAATCTGGGCTGCGTGTTCAGTAAATCTGTGTTTGGGCTGCGTGTTCAAATCTAATCAGTGGGCTGCGTGTTCAATTCAAATCTGGGCTGCGTGTTCAGTAAATTTGTGGTTTGGGCTGCGTGTTCAATTCCTAATCAGTGGGCTGCGTGTTCACTTAAATCTGGGGCGTGTTCAGTAAATCGTGTTTGGGCTGCGTGTTCAAATCCTAATCAGTGGGCTGCGTGTTCACTTAAATCTGGGCTGCGTGTTCAGTAAATTTGTGTTTTGGGCTGCGTGTTCAAATCCTAATCAGTGGGCTGCGTGTTCACTTCAAATCTGGGCTGCGTGTTCAGTAAATTCGTGTTTGGGCTGCGTGTTCAAATCCTAATTTGTGGGCTGCGTGGCTGCGTGTTCAATTCAAATCTGGGCTGCGTGTTCAGTAAATCGTGTTTGGGCTGCGTGTTCAAATCCTAATCAGTGGGCTGTGTGTTCACTTCAATCTGGGCTGCGTGTTCAGTAAATTCATGTTTGGGCTGCGTGTTCAATTCCTAATCAGTGGGCTGTGTGTTCACTTAAAATCTGGGCTGCGTGTTCAGTAAATTATTTGTTTTGGGCTGCGTGTTCAGTAAATTTGGAATTTGGGCTGCGTGTTCAAATTTCAGAAAAATCAGTGGGCTGCGTGTTCACTTCAATCTGGGCTGCGTGTTCAGAAATCAGAGTTTAGGGTTTGTGTGTTCACTCTTAATCAGTGGGCTGCGTGTTCACTATTATCTGGGCTGTGTGTTCAGAAAGTCAGAGTTTGGGCTGTGTGTTCTACTTTAATCAGTGTGGGCTGGTGTTCACTATCTATCTGGGGTGTGTTCAGAAAGTCAGAGTTAGGGCTGTGTGTTCTACTCTTAATCAGTGTGGCTGTGTGCTCACCATCAACTTGGACTGTGTGTTTACTCTTAGCATGTGTGTGTTCTATGTGCTCATTCAACTTTGGGCTGTGTGTTCGACAAATCAGTACTGGAGCCGTGTGTTCAATTTCTAACTAATGTGTACCGTGCGTTCACAATCAGTCAGTGAGCTGTGTGTTCAAGAAATTCAATGTTTAAGTCACATGTTCAAGATGCAAGTAAAATACTATGTCATAAGCTAAACCGCATGTTCAAGCATGGCAAAGCTACAAAATGCAGAAAAATATACAGCAAATGAAGTAAAATACCTCTCGTGCCTCGTGAGAGAGGTGCTGCTCCGGCTCTCGCAAAAGAAGATCCCCGGGTACCCGATCGTTGAACTCGGTGAAATGACGAAAAACTGCCCGCGGAAGCCTATGTGCCGACGGAGCGTATCTCTCGGGGATAAAAGGCCGGACTCTCGGGGGCAATGCCATAATGTCAAAATCATCTCCGGCACCTGGAAGACCTCCACCATAAGGAAAATGACCCGCCATTTTGAGGAATCTGCAAAAGGAGCAAAAATGAGCAAAAATGAGCCAAAATTGAAAAAGTCAACAAAAGTCAACTCTCGGGGAACGAAAAGTCAACAAAAGTCAACTCCCGGGAAAATTTTCCAAATATTGAGACAAACTTACCTCAGGTGGTGAAAACGAGAAAAGAAGCCCGAAATCAAAATTTAATCGGTTCAAAGTGCTTAAAACTGAAGGATTTCGCGAAAACAACTTGCGTGGAAGGCCGAGGGGCGCGTATAAAATGCAGATCTGAAGAAGAAAATGGTTTAGGGAGCAAGGGAAGGAAGTTTGCAGCCTTGGGTGTGATTTCGGATTGAGTGGAGGTGTGTATATATAGAAATAACCAAAAAGACCAAAATGCCCCTGCTTTGGGCAGGTGGCCGGCCGGCCACCTTTTCTGGCTGGCCGGCCATTTACTTTTCTTCCCTGGCCGGGGACCTCTCCTAGGGAAATGAGCTGGCCGGCCATGTTCCCCACCCCCTCCCCTACCTCTCTGCAAATTTTGAGGAAGATCGGAGTTCCCGGGACCCGAAAAAGATCAAGAAAAGTGCACTTTCTGGCGCCGAATTGCTCCGCCGGAACTTCAGCTGCAATTTCTGACACGTGTCTCATCATCACTCGTCAAAATCAAGGTGTATCCTTTTTGAACATGTTGTAACCTCTCCGGGAGGTGAGTCAGAGGCCGCGATCAAGTTGCCTTCACCGAAATGCGCATTTTCCAGCTCGTTGTTTCGCAACAAACGGGCACCCTGATTTATGCTCGTTTTGCATCGTTTTGCATGTAACTTGCATTCTCATAAGTATTTTGCATTGTCATGCATGTTTTCTTGATGTACCATGCCTCTATGCTTGAACATGCGTTGTCACGCATTATCTTTTCTCGCATTGCGATGTGTTCACCCGCCGACACTGCGTGTGTCAGACTTTTTGGAATTACAGGAATCACATTGAGTATATGTTGTTAGCATATTGTTCTTGTTGAATTTCTCTATTTTTGCAGGCACGATATTGTATGTACGGTTCATTTGAGGCTGGTGCGACCAGACGAATCGCGCAGGTATCGTATCTTCTCCGTGTGAGGCGCGACGAGAATCGAATGATTCTCCGCATTCCTAACTGCATGAAATGTAGTTGTTGCTTTGCATTCTTGCTTAAAACTGTTGCCTGGCTCCGTGCCTATCACTTTGCCATTTTGCCCCCCTGCCTGCGGGCCACGCCTGCGGGCACACATCTCTATCATCGGTATGATTGTCTAAGATCTTCGGCCTGTCAAAAATGGTCGTCTCTGGGCTTTGACATTCACTCCCGTCACTTCTTGACTTCCGAGTTCTGTCAAAGGGGCAACTGTAGACACCCCATTTTTGACCGACCTTAAGACTCAGACGTCACCGATTGAGCGCTCGGTGATGTTGCATGTTGTGCTCGTTCAGAAGTCTCAGAGTCGCGCCGTCGCGCCCTGCCTCCGGACTCCCGAACTCTCTTCTGTGCCTTGCCTCGGTTTGCGAACCAGACTTGGTTTTCTCTGTTTTTTCTTTCTCTGAGGGGAGGGAGTAGTCCCGTAGACTATCTCTCAATGGCCGTGGGCTACATTTCGTGCTCGTAGGCCATTTTGCCCATTTCGGAGCCCGGTTCCCGGTTTTCGGAGCCGTCAGGCCGTGTGCCTCGGTTCGGGACCGCCAAACCATCTCCGATTTCTCCGGTTTTTGGCATGCATCTCATTTACTCCCTTCGAGGAACACTGGGGTCTCAGATACCCCTTCGTGGCCGAACACCACTTTCGTGCCTACAGCTATTTTTCGGGACCCCGAACTGCGTGATTTGGGCCCCGAGCATTCATTTTGCACCGGTTTCTGTTCAATTTTGGCAAGTGCCAAGTGCCTCCGTTTTATCATAACAAGGAACACTGGGGTCTCAGATACCCACTTCGTGGCCGAACACCACTTTCGGTGCCTACAGCCTATTTTCGGGCCCCGAACTGCGTGATTTGGGCCCCGAGCATTCATTTTGCATCAGTTTTTGTTCAATTTCGGCAGGTACCTTTGTTTTAGCATCAGGAAGATCACTGGAGGGTGGGAGGCCAGCAATTATCTCAAATAACCAGTTATGCTCCTCCGGCGCCCGTTTTTCTCACTTCCGGGCTAATGTTGAACACCCTAGGGCCATTTTCTTCCAACCAAAACTACATATTTGTGATGAGGGCACAGGGAGGACCCTGAAAAATGGTGGTCGGCCAGTAATTCTGATTTTCATTTTTGAGCCTCTCTTTCAAGTTGAATGTTGTGTCTCCTGTTTCAGAGTTGCCAAATTCCAACCATGGGTCTTGTTCTACACACCTGGGAGGACACCAAAAATTGGTGGCCGGCCATTAATTGTTGTTTTCATTTTTGACCCTGGCCGGCCGGCCATGGGGAGTGGCTGGCCGACCAGTGGGGTGGCCGGCCGGCCATCTTCAAGAAAAGTGCATGGCCGGCCTGCTTCCTCCTTTTGAACACTTTACAGCTGGGCAGCTGTGTCTCCAAAATATCTTTTCCTCCGGGGGATATTTTGGGAGGGAAAGCTTGGGTGCATTTCCCTCCCCTTTTACACCCCCTTTGGTCCATTTAAGGGGCTGACCCTCTTCTTTGTTAGGGTTAGCAAATTTCTTCTCAAGATTTCATCTCCATTTGATTCCATCTCCATCTCCAAAAACCTCAAAAACCTTCAAGTCTCTAGCTCATTCCTTCATCAACACCAAGCCTCACCATCACTACCTCCATTCCAGCAGCAAGGGAAGCTTTTTCAAAGGCTAAGGACCAGCAAATTCAAGCCAAGAAGCATCAAAAGACTTGTCTTCAAGGGTAAGTCTTCATTTCCCTTTTTCTAGCACATTTTTGCTTCAATTTTCTACCTTATTTGCTTATGGTTTTGGGCTCCGACCCCTACTGATTTTGTGCTTATTTTGAGTCCCTCTACAACATTGTAGAAGGGCTCAACCTTGTTTGACATCTCTATCATGCTCTTCTTTCAATACCTCTTGGAATGCCATTATTTTGCATACTTTCTTTAGCTTATGAGTGATTCATTTTTGAGCCTGATATAAACTGTGAGTGGGCCTATTTTGAGTTCCTCTTCAACATTGTAGAAGGGCTCAACCATGTTTGGCCTCTCTATCATGCACTTTCTTTGTAATTCTCCATATTTACCGTAAAATTGCATGATTTATTTGGCCTATTTGTGATCTGATTTGGAGCATCTCATGAACTGATATTGTGCTTATTTTGAGCCCCTATTCAACATTGAATAAGGGCTCAACCTTGTTTTCATGCTCTGCATGCCACTTGCTTTGAATTCATGTTCTACTCTTACTTTTGCACGCTATTTTTAGCTCATGAGTGATCTGCTTTCGAGCATGCAATATACTGTGAGTGGGCCTATTTTGAGCCCCTCTTCAATATTGAAGAAGGGCTCAACCATGTTTGGTAACTCTATCTTACACTTGCTTCACAATTCCTCAAATTTACCGTAAAATTGCATGCTTTGTTAGGCTTGCTTAGCTTCTGTTTTCGGCCATCATCAGGCCTGAAAAGTGTCTTATTTTGGCCTACTCTTCATATTTTGTTAAGGGTCCAAGACTGTTTGATGCATCCTTTTGGTATCTCATGTTATAGCCTTTGTTGGCTTTATTTTGCATGCTATGTTGAGCATATCTACATACTGAATTGGGGGATGTCATCTACGGAAAATGTTCATATTTTTGGTCACTCTTCAATGTTGTAGAACTGTATTTTTCAGTTTGAGCATTGTATATATCATTTGCTTCATTATTCCCCTCTTTTCCCTCATTTTTGCATGCTATTTTTGCCATACTTGTGATTGTTGTTTGGCCATTCTTTGTGCTGGAAAAATGCTAGTTTAGGGGCTGCCTAGCATCTTTCTTTACATGTCATGTCCATACTGCGCATGTTTGGCATAGCTGTAGGCCATTTCGGGTGCTTAGCATAGCATTTCGGGCATCGGGTGTAATTTTGCTACAATTCGGGGGCTGTTTTTGCATCATTTTGGCTGCCGAAATTTGCATTTCCCATATGCCATATGCCACGTCTCATTTCGCATGTCATTCTGTGCCTTAATACCATTGCCTCGGTTTGTGTGCCCGTGTGCACGCATTTCGAGGCACTTCATTTTCATTCACGGCGTCCTATGTGAGTGTGGCCGAGGCCCTCTCATGTTGGTATAAGCCCATCATTGCATTTGCATGCCATTTCATGCCTTTATCCATTTCCTCGATTTGCGTGCCTGTGTGCACGCATTTCGAGGCATCTCATTTTCATCCGACGGCCTCTTATGTGAGTGCGGCTGAGGCCCTCTCGTGTTAGTGTAAGCCCATTTCGCATTCTGTATGCCATTTTTAGTCCCATTGCATTGCATATGCCATTGCCTCGGTTTACGTGCCCGTGGGCACGCATTTCGAGGCACTTCATTTTCATCCATTGGCCTCCTATGTGAGTGTGGCTGAGGCTCACTCATGTTGGTATAAGCCCATATTGCATCACACATCTCATTTTAGTCCTGTTGCATTCCGTATGCCATTTTCTCGGTTTGCGTGCCCATGGGCACGCATTTCGAGACATCTCATCTTAGTCTCATTGTATATCATATTTCATGTCATTTCATGCTTTAATACATCGCCTCAGTTTGCGTGCCCGTGTGCACGCATTTCGAGGCACTTCACTTTTATCCGACGGCCTCTTGTGTGAGTGTGGCTGAGGCCCTCTCGTGTTAGTGTAAGTCTAATTGCATTGCGTGTGCCATTTCATGCCTTAGGGTCATCGCCTCGGTTTGCGTGCCCGCTTGCACGCATTTCGAGGCATCTCATTTTCATAGCATTGTGTATGCTAGGATTGTATTTTAGTTGCATTTCATGCATGTCATGCATATTGTATCGTGTTCGGGATAGGAGTTAGTCCGGGCACGGGAAACGAGGCGCGTTCCGTACTCCGAGTGACGGAACGGGTCTCAATTCCCAAGTCACCGACACTCCGGATTACCCATGATGGAGTTAGGTTTTTGTTGTAGCATTCATCTGCATTCATCCTATATTGAGTTGTGCAAACCGACTCCTCGGCCATCATGCATCGATATGCGTGATTGGTGGCACGAGGATCGAGGCATGCATATATTTGTGAAATACATTGCTATGCCCTTTTCCTGCTCTCTGTTGCAGCAAAATGGAGAATTGGCAACTTTTCGGAGTCTGGCACACATTTCGAGAAACATTGCAAACAGAGGCTAATTGGGGCATCCCAGTGGATTTCCGCGCAAGGCAGCCCAGCATATATCATTCATCAGAGTCAAGGCAGCTCCTGGCTTGCATGCCAGTTTTACAGCTTTCTTATTTAAATTGTTAATTAATTAGGAATCTGTATATTTATTCGGACTGTATTATTCTTTTATTCGGACTGTATTATTTATTCGGACCCTCTGCGCGAGGGCATGACTGTAATAAGTGTGCGTGTGTGTGATGTATGTCTTCCAACCCCACGTCTTTCTCCCCTTTTATTTACCCGCTTATGATGGTTAGATATAGGGCATATTTCAATTAGCATACAGTATGACAGCATGTTTGCCTCATTCATCTGTTTTGCACGCACCGGGCTCGGCGCATCATACAAACTGCATTTGTATTTCAATTCCAAATTAAATACGTGTTAGCTGTAGCATTCCATATACCATGTTTAGAATAGCCGAGCCTGCTATAGTTGCATCTTTGCATGTGTTGCATTAGGCAATTCTGTATAATTAGGATCATGCATGGATTTCTAATGAGCTTCTGTTTTTGGCTCGGAGTACTCGGTGAGTTTTATGCTTTAGCATCCTTGCATGCGTGTGAGTGATTGCCATGAATAGCATGCTTGCCATGAGGCTATGTGCTTATGTGATATAACTGCCTTGAATGCCTGTGGGTGGAGGTTGTGTTGCTTGGATTGGACAATTCATCAAATGTTTGTTTTAAGCCCACTAGATAGTGGCAAAATCATGTTTTCTAAGCCCACCTGAGGGTGGCAAATCCGCGTCTTAGCCTACTTGCGGGTAGCACCATCAAACCATTTTCAAACAAACAAACATGGAATGTTTTGTTCCAATTCAGGCAGCCCAGTCTATACTTGTTTGCTGCGAGCATCACATAGTAATCTAGGCTAATAACCGGAATAAGAACTCACATTGTTTTCAAAATAAGATATCATGGTTAGTAGAGGCCGGTCTTTGACCGGGCGAGCGGGGGTGCTCACGAAGTGACCTTCCCCAATCGTACCCAAGTTCCCGAGCCGAGGCAACTTTGGTGATGACGGACACGTGGCCTTTGGCAACGAGTCAGGGTTTCCTAAATTTCCCATTTTAAAAACATTTAGGTGGCGACTCTGTATCTGGCGAAGCAGTCCATGTTTGGCACTTCTTTCAAAAAATCTGTTTTCAAAACGATTTGCCGGATTTGGACTCTTTGGTTCAAGATTAAGAACCGTGACATTAAATCGAGTCCGAGCTGTAGCGAGGTCCCCCGCGGTCTTGTCTACACAAGGTAGCGAAGGACTTGCCCGCACACGTAAAGCCTCATCTATAGTGCAAGGGGCCTTAAAGGTCTTCCTCTTTCGCTTCATCCTAAAATGAAAGAAATATGAAATGGTTAATACACAAGAAATATGGATATCAATTTACTAATAATATAACACAAGATATAAATATAAACAACTGATACAAATCAGTTTCAAAACAAATAGAACTTCATTAGTAAAGTTTACCTCGAAACAGATGAAGAAGATGGTCCATCCATAGTGCGAGGTAGCGAAGGACTTGCCCGCACACGTAAAGCCTCATCTATAATGCAAGGGGCCTTGAAGGTCTTCCTCTTCCGCTTCATCCTAAAATGAAAGAAATATGGAAAGGTTAATACACAAGAAATATGGATATCAATTTACTTATAAGATAACACAAGATACCTATTAGCATCCTCGGTCATCTTTCCAACAATTCTTCCTTTGGGCGATACTGATAACTGTCAAGAGTGCAAGTTAAATTCAAAACCAATTTAATACATGAAAAATAGCATCAACTAACAAGATAAATTCATAAAAAAAACTCCTGCGAATACTGACTAGGGAGGCAACATCAACTCCAATTTCATCTAGGACCTGTCAAGTAAATAAATAAATAAATAAATAAACCAATAGAAGAACAAGAAAAACATAAACCAACAGAAAAATTAAACAATGAACCTGGTTGGTCAGCTCTTCAGTTTCCTCTTCAGTTTGCTTAGCTGGGGACATTTGTTGTAAGCAAGCTTGTAATTTTGTTATTTGTTGCCTAAGCTTGATTAGCTGACATATTGAAATTTTAGTTGCTGCCTGCAGAATGCAGATACAAATAAAAATAAGAAGATAAATCTGAATATAAAAACAAGAAAGAGAAATACGTCCCAAAATGTACCTCATTTCCTGTTTTAGCAGTTCTCTTTATCTCCGTAACAAGCTTCTTTTCCTATATCAACAAATAATTTATAATTATATCAAACACTAAAAACTTGCAACATAAACATTATGTATAAACTCTTTAACATACTTTCAATTGCAAGGTGATGATTTCCCTCTCAATTGCATTGGCCATTTCAAAGAACAGAGATCCCTATGCAAGTCCACAACGATGTCTCCTAAGCTCGTAACTATCAGAACCGACATTGTAATTGAATAAAAAATAACCACCACAGCAAGTAAACATTCATTATAAAAAGAAAGAAAATCTTTATGAAGCTCTACACTTGATAATAAAACAACACATAAACATATATAAATTTCTCACAAATTCAACAATTAAGAATTGAGACATTTGAACAATATTTAAACTTTTCATCAACAATCACAAATGAAGTTCAACACTCTTCATTAACATCAATTGTTGCTCCTTCTATTCCTTCTCTCACCCAACCAATTTCTTCATCACGAAGCATAGCGTTGTCTTCCAAATGTTGAGTCATATAGGGTTCAACTTGAGGGTCATCATTAGAATTCATATCAAAAAGACCTCTTTGAGACATCTTTACCACAACTTGCCAATATGGTTCCAAGGGATCAGGAACATACCAAACTTGCTCGGCTTGGGATGATAATATAAAAGGTTCATTGCTAACACGATCGGTTGGGTACAACAAACGATTGAAGTTGACTAATGTGAATTTGAAAGCGTCTTCCATTTTCCCCCTAGTGTTATCAACCCAATCACACTTAAACAACACATATTTCATATTGTTAGTGTACCGGATTTCGATCAATCAACTGTCCATAGTAGTACACAGCACCAACACGAGGACTCTTGTCCTTCCGACTAGCATAACTCATTGTATCAGCCTTCAAAGCTACACCACTATTTTGAGTCACCCGACGATCATCCACAGCCTTCACACGAAAACGAAACCCATTGATAATGTAACCATTGAACCGCCTAGCCAAGGTATGAGGACCATCTGCTAATCTATTGATTTCTTCAGTAAATGTAATATTACTTGTCCTTCGCAAGGTCTGTACCTATTAAAAAGACAAATATAAATTCAACTTCAACTTTAACTCAAAGTTTATGTATGTTTAGATATGTGAAATGAAATATCTAAATACATACATGGTCCTTAAACCAAGTGTAGAATGTTTCGAAATGCTCAGATTGAATTTGATGATCGCTTGCACGTGGCATTTTGCTCTTGATGACTTCAAGGTGTTTGCTGTGTAAATTGAAAGAGAATAGTAAATATCATATAGATTTCACTTTAGAATTTTACAATACTGGGGAAGTGATAAAATACCTTATGAACGGTGCAATTGAACTTGTGTTAAACAACACATATCGGTGACACTGTTGTAATTCATTATCATTAAGATAAAATGTTGTACTTTCGCCTATAGCTCAACCCATGTTGTTATCACCTTCGTTGTTTCTCCTCGGTCGATTAGATTTGGTTTCCACATCATGGAGATAGCGAGAACAAAAGTTCATGCATTATTCCATCAAATACCCCTTAGCTATTGAGCCCTCCGGATGAGCTCGATTACGCACATATTGTTTCAATGTAAGAAGAAACCTTTCAATCGGGTACATCCATCGAAACTGTATTGCTCCAGCGATCAAAGCTTCATCAGCAAGATGTATAGGCAAGTGTTCCATTATGTCAAAGAAAGATGGTGGAAAAATTTTTTCAAGATGATAAAGAGTTATTGCGATACGATCCTGAACATATTCCAAATCACTTGTACGATTCATAGAATATACTTTTTTTCTTCCAATTATGGCTTTTTCTTCCGTTATTTTCCCTCTCTTCTTGTCTCCTGAACATTTCCTTAAGGTCATTCCTCTTGTACTAACTAAGGACACCTTCTGATTCCAACTGATGCAACATCTCAGATCCAGATAAAATTTGAGGTTTTAGTCTCCATTCTCGACTACCATCAAATGATACTTTATCCTTTCGAAATTTATGATTAACTGGTAAGAAACGACGATGACTCATGTATGAATACTTCCTACCATGCTTCAACCAATATGATTGAGTTTTCACATTGCAGCAAGGACAAGCATATTCACCTTTCGTACTCTATCCTGATAAGTTGGCATAGGCAGGAAAGTCACTGATTGTCCATAACAAAGCTGCATGCAATTGAAACATTTCATTGGTTGATGCATCAAATGTTTGTTCACCTTCATCCCATAATTCCTTCAACTCCTCAATCAATGGTTGCAAACACACATCGATCTTATCGCCAGGTCCTTTTGGCCCATCAATCAGCACAGACAAAATCAGATTTGGTTGCTTCATGCACATCCATGGTGGTAAATTATACAGAATCAACACAATTGGCCAAGTGCTATGAACTATATTCATTGATCTAAATGGGTTGAATCCATCTGTAGCTAACCCAAGACGTACATTACGACTATTACTAGCAAAACAAGTGTTTCGCCGATCAAAGTCCTTCCATGCGAGGGAGTCAGCAGGATGCCTTAACACACCATCATCAACCCGTTCTTCCGCATGCCATCTCATGAGCTTTGCCGTTTTCGATGACATAAACAATCTCTGCAACCTTGGCTTCAAAGGGAAATACCTCATCTGCTTTGCTGCTACCCGTTTACCAGATTCCCTTTCATCATTTCCAACACCACCATTTTGTTTCCATCTAGAACTATTGCATATAACACATTTATCAAGCTTTGTATCCTCTTTTCTGAACAACATACAACTATTGGGGCAAGCATCAAAAGTCTCATATGTGAAACCCAAATCTGTAGTAACCTTCTGAGCTTGATAATATGAACTTGGAAGTTTTGTGCCCATAGGAAAAGCCTCATTCAAAAGTTCAAGTAACATGTCAACGGACTTGTCGGTCCATTGATTGAGCACCTTTATATGCAAAATTCGAACAACGAAAGATAGTGAAGTAAATTTGTGACACCCCGGGTACAGCTCAGTTTGTGCATCTTCCAAAAGTTTAAAATATTTCAAGGTTTCATCATTTGCCCCTATCCGAACCGGGTCATCTTCCTCTACATGGCTTGGATCACTTGCCCCTGCTTGGGCTGGATCACTTGCCCCTGCTTGGTCTGGATCACTTGCAATTGGTTCATCATTCTCAATACCCATATGTGGAATTCCCAGGGCCTCTTGTACCATCCCAACCACATCATCTCTAGTCACTGAATCCGCCATTAATGTTTGGTTTTCTTGGTTACCATGTAATTGGACATAGGATTCCCCATGATGAATCCAATTTTTGTACTTTTTTACGAACCCATTGGAAATAAGATGCTCTCTTACAACCTCTCGTGAAAAATTGTATCGATTACTACAAAATCGACACGGACAACTAATCGATGAACTTTCATCTCTATTATTGTATGCAAATCTCAATAAGTTATCAATCCCATTCACGTAATCAACTGACATCCGATTTGGCAAATCAATCCAATTCTTGTTCATCTTTCTATTTCTTTAACTGTTTTTGTACACATCAATAAAAAGAATGAGCACAGGTATAAACAAATATATGAACCCCATTAAACAAATATATAAACAAATAAACTTTTACAGCTATTTTCATCTCATTACAATATGCATAAGTTGCAACAAATACCAACAAATTCAAATCTAGGTTGCAACACTAGTGAAATTAATTCTAAATGTAGAAAAAAATCATTTTAGATTCAAACTCTCTGGATCATAATTCGGATTTGAGTTACAGTAAAATTCACTGATAAATTACTGAACAAAACAGCATCCAGATTCAGCATACTATGACTTATTCAAAGCAATGATCTAATTCTAAATATGAGAAAACCGTAAGTTCAAATTATAATTCCAGAATTCGATCCACAAAAATGAAGATAGGTTGCTATGATCATCTGTAAATGAAAATCAAAACCTTGACATTGTTTAAAAATAGAGAAGAAGAAAAAAATGACCATTCATGGTATTAATCTGATGCCAAAGGGTAAAATTCTTCCCTGAGGTACCCCTAATCTCTTTTTCTTCTCAGGTTGCTGCTTTCTTCTCTGTTTCTCTTCTCAGTTGTTTCTTTCTTGTCTATTCTACATTAGTATCCTACTTGATCTCTTTCTATTACAGAGCATATAAACATGAAAAATTGAATCAATATTAACTTGTGGCATAAACTAGAAGGAATACCTATACTTCTGGACAATGAATAACAAACAACATATGCTCCTTTGCAGCCTGTTGCTTCAGAAGCAAGACCAATCAAAATCTAAATTACCCACAACACACCATTCCCATCGAGAGAAGGTGCCAAATATGAGATAGCAGATTGTCAAAGCAATATCCAAATCAGAACTATGCTTCCAACTAAAAATATAATACTAGAGTTTCAACTAGTTGGCAAAGCCACAGCATGAGAACTGCCCAGCAATTGTTCCATTTCAATTGGGATTCAAAATTTCCAACCAAAACCATGGCATGACACAACAATGGTAGTGCACTTCAGGATTAGAATTACTGACATAAAGAAAAAATATTTCTCACCAAATCAGGCCTCGAGTTAAAAAGGAACTGCAATATTTTTGTTCCAATAGCTCCATTAGGGGGAAGCTCGAATGCTGTGAAAGCAAGAGTGGACAATACAACCTGCAACAAGACAGAAGGCAGAAAAGTTAACACAATAAATATAAAGACAGGCCTAGAATTAATATGGTCATAATTATTTATAATTATATATTGCAGAAGATCAACTAGAATAGTAATTGCTTTCTGGCAGAAGACCTAAATTTGCACCCTTCTCGTATCTGATATCTCAAACATATTACACAATTTACAATGGTCAAATCTGGTGCATCACTAAGATTTATTGGTTTGTTCCATAGCCCAGGCCTTCCTACACTTAATCTATCATGCATATCTCAACAACTTAATAAAGCCTTATCCCAACTACTTGAGATTGACTGTCAATAATCATGCTTAAAACAAGGCATGTTTGGGACTAGTTACTGGTTTGGAAGGACTGTAGGTAAATCCATCAACCAAAAAATGCCTCATTCAATCAATTACAGTGATACATGTGTTGTGAGATGTAATTTACACCTTTGTGAGAGGTGATACTGTTGTAATTTACACACTGTTGTAATTGAACAACACATATCGGTGATACATTACATGGATATATATATATATAGAGAGAGAGAGAGAGAGTACGAAGAGCAGAGAGGAGAGCAAGATTACAGAGAGAGACAGACAGTTGAATCGATTAATGTTTCAATTTACACTTTACAAATTAATCGATGAAGATACGTCAAACATTACACAAAGTAAGATTCGAGCGATGAAGATGAATCGATGAAGATGTGCCAAACATTACAGAGAGAGACAAAGAGAAGTGTTTAGGCTTACCGATTATGAATCTCGATTATGGATCGATCGAAATCTTCATCAACAGCAGATTGAAATCTTCAAATCTTCATCAACAATCGATCAAACTTTTCAAATCTTCTTCAAAGTGAGAGTCTAGTGAGAGAGACTGAGATTCGAGCGAGAGAGTCGAGTGAGAGAGACATATTTTGCGAGAGAGAGAGTTCAGATTTGGGAAATAAGGGGGAAAAAGGGGGACGGGTCAAGTTTTTTTTAATGATTTGGGGGTTTTTTATTTTTTTATTTTTAAGAACACGGTTGGGTCAATTAAAAAGAGATTTTTTGCGACCGCAAAACAAATGGTCGCAAAAAAATAGACGCAGAAAGTCATATTTCTAGTAGTGATTGTTATATATTATCAGCATATGTCACCAAAATGCTTCATCTCCAATGTAGGATTGTTATATATCCAAGTGACAAATAACATTTTCCCTAGTGATTTCTAGATTCACAATTTTTAATCCACTCTCACAGTAAGGAAATTTTTTGTGTAAAAAAAAAAAAAAAAAAAAATAAAAAGTAGCAATTGTAACTATGTATGGTCATGCATTCTGAGTTATTGTAATGAAATGCTTCTTTAAACCCTAAATATCAAGGAAGCAACACACCAATTGCATTGATTAAATCCCAATTTATAAATACATATAAATTGTGAGAAGCACAGAAAACACTCATCTTCAATTTCATGAACTTGAAACTCAGATACATCAACCAGCCAATATGTTCCAACAACCAGTTTCACTACTTTTGACTCCACTATTTTCCCTTTTTGCTTTTGTACAACATGTTGCTTTCACAAAAATACTAAATTATCGAAGTGTGAAAGGGAATGTTTTTATTGGACCATTGTTGACAGACCCACCAAATATATCCTGTAACAGGCACATATCAACATTTAAAAGTAGCAACTCAGTGCATGACACTTCTACTACAGTAATCCTAGGGAGGACAAACACACACCTCCCTTCCATGTCTAAAGAGATTGTTTTCATTACTCAAACTCGCACCACTAAGAATGCTAACATTAAACCTTACTGTTGGGCCAAACAACCCTTTTGCAAGTTGCAACAATTACTATGCAAATACTTGCAAGGAAAATTACAAGGCCCAAAAAAGAAAATTACTTGTGAGGGCTATATCAACTCCTTCCTTAAAAGACTTTTGTTAGGTTCATTGAAATGAATTGGAATGAAATGATCAATCCATCAAAATATTCATTCTTACGTTTGGCTCACTAAAAAAGTTATGAAAAATACATTACAAATAGAATTATCATTGTAATGGAATAATTGTTCCACAAAAAGGATAAGGAATTAAGATTCCATTCAAATCTACATTCATTCTAGTGAACCAAACACTACATAATTCATTCACATGTGGAGAAATACCACATAAGAAATTTGTAATTATATATGCACGCCAGTAGCTGAATGCCGTAACTTTCAAATTGCATCCACAATTCATGAGGTTAAAAAAAGGGGGACAAAAGTCACAGCAAGCCTAAGCAATAACAGCAGCAAACAATGCTAGTAGTAAGGTATGACACACCAGAATTACTTCCATTTCTTGAACTTCAGGAACCTTCCCCCCGTGGTGCTTTTCATGCTTCTTGTGTTTACCGAACTTCCCGTGCTTAAACTTCCCATGGTGATGGCCTGTGACAGATGATAAGCTCCATAAGCAGCAGCTGCACCCCCAGCTATCAGTGTTCACATACTAGGTCCTCCATGCCCTGTATATATTATTAATGAAAGAAATAACGTGTTATCAATAAAGGGAAAAAATAATAATAATAAAAGCTTAGTGCTACAATTGAACAAACAGCATTGCAAGCCTGCCTGCTTAGGGTGTTAAGGATCATCGTTACCTTGCATAAATGTAATTTAACAGGTACATTGTTATACTATATTGCAAACTAGTATATGTAAATAGGAGGCAGAGAAATGAAAAATTAACAACAAAAAAAAAAAGAAGTTTCAATAATCAGACTTGAACCATTGGATTTTAATCTCTCTTCCCCCTCTCCGTGAGAGAGAATTAGAGACAAACTGTCAAAATTTTACAATATTTCAAATTAGGACATCCTAGTTTACTCCTCTTTAACGCCAGGATGAAAGGGAATTCTACAACTATTTTGGTGCCAAAAATCAATAAAAAAACTTCTGCTTCTGATTCCTCCTAGGTGATGATATGCACTTGATAGTTCTTGCCGGTATGAGTTTCTTGTTCTGGATTCAAAAACACTGAATAGACGCACAAACTAATCAAAGGTTCTAGGAGTTCCACATTTCTTCTGCCAAGTGCCAACCACTATTGTTCAAACATTTCTTGCAGGTGGTGATACCATTCACCTTTAACACACCTAATGACTCTCAAGTTTTTTAACTGCAAATTTTTTATAGAAATAAAATCCCCGATATTTGAAAGCCCTGAGTAGGTCATAACATTTGGATGAAAGCCCTTTGTAGGCTGCCCATAGTGGACCTATTTCCACCATTATTCTGTTTAAATGACACAATCAAAAAACTAAAAATAACACATACCATGCCCACTTCCCTCATCACAACAGAAAAGCAAAAAAGGCTCATAAGGTCCTTCACAATCAAATGAAAAACATATCCTAATATTGGAGGACAACTCAAATAACAACACATGGCAAGAAAAGCCAATAATAAGGTCCCTCCTGAGTGAAGTAATGACAATCTATTGGCAAACATAACCTAAAAACAGATAAGAATGTCATATTTACGTCAAAGCACAAAGAAATGCATCAAACATACCTGAATGATGTGAAGCCAATGGACTAGGATAACCTACTTGTGGATATCCACCTGGGGAAGGATATGTTGATGGTGGGTATCCACCAGGGGAGGCTATCCAGCTGGTGGGTAGCCACCTGGGGGAGGATATCCGGCTGGAGGGTGACCACTAGGAGGAGGGTATCCAGCCTGTGGGTAACCTTGAGTGGGATATGCCTGAGGAGGGTATCCTTGGGGAGGGTATGCCCCCAGGAGGCGGAGGAGGGTAGTGTCCACCAGGATAACCAGAATGATTGTGATTCCCACCGCTCATTCTTCTTCAACTTGAAATTGATGAACTGAGAATGTAAATACAGGACATTAGAACGTACAAGAATTTTTTGGAGTGAAAAGAAAAAATGCACTAAATGTGTGTCATAAATGTACTAGCATTGGCTTCTTTGGACAATCAAAGAACTCCGTCACAATTTTCTCTGCTTTAAAATAAATTCGCCGTAGTCAAGAACTAAGTTCCTCTGGATTTTTAAAGTAATAAGCTACATAGTTGTCAAATCAAAATTCAAATCGTAAATCGAAATGACCTCACACTGAATTACGAATCGAATCGTGAATTATAAAGATTCAGTCACTTTTTCTAAATTGCTTAGAAAAATATATTTATACGCTTAAATGTTAAATATATCTTATGAATATGAAATATTTAGACTTAAAATGAAAATATTGTTTTGAATGATAATCATGTAGTTTAATAGGTAAAAAGTTAACAAAGATGCCTATGTAAGATTACCATCTTACCTTTTTTCCTCTTTTAGATATTTCTTATCAACCATTCTTAACAAAGATAGTAACCGACAAACTATCAATTTTCAAAGTAACAATAACAAACAACAATATTGATAGTTGGACAATAAGCATACATACTTTTCCAAGTAACAGTGACCAAATAATAATAAAGAATTATTTAGGATCTTTTATTTTAAAGCCTAAAACATTTTAAAAGGTATAATTGACCTCACCCATGTAATATTCAACTATATTCAATTTAATAAAATAGCAATATATAATTCATAATATAAGTTACTTTAATCTTAAACATCTTTAGAAGATATATTATGAATTTTTAAATAAATAAAAAAAGAGAAGAAAGGTTAAAACATGTTGGATCTGACTGAATCTGATTGAATCCTATTAAAAACTTCATGATCACTAAAATAACAACAAATCATAAGCTGTAAGGGTAGCCCAGTTGGTTGAGGGCAAGGGACTAGGGACCTAGGAGTATGCTCCTCTCTAGGTCTCAAGTTTGAATCCCACCCCCAGCTTGCTACTGGCAGGCCACTGCGTCTTTGCCTGATCGATCGACTCAGGGCCCCAAGATTAGTCGAGGTGCAACACTCCAAAGGGGTGCTGGCCTGGACACTCTGTTATCAAAAAAAAAAAAACCAACAACAACAACAACAACAAATCATGTATATATTGGTTATTTTGGTATTAAACGATATTAGAAGTTATGTTATATTATTTTCACTAAAAAGATAGAGAGAAAAAAATGGTCGAAAATATGTCAAATACAATAATTTCAAGAATTGTATAAATCGTAAAATGTGAATCGATTGTGAATCGTGCGATTCATTAGAGATTCACTTCCAAAATAGATTCACCCATAGATTCGTATTGATCTTATAAAAATTGCGAATCAAATAATGAATCGAATCGCGAATCATAAGATTCTGTTAACAGACATAATAATTAAAGCAAATTCAAAAAATCTAAAATTTTGGAAAAACACAATGGTCAATAGATAGGGCTAATAACCTCCCGAAATCAAGAAAATTCACAATGACCAACAATTCTCACGCATCACTCTGAATTCCAAATGCATAAAACAAATTAACCAAAGTGGATCCAAATTAGACATTGAGATATACTTCTAATCAAATTGCAAGTAAAGGCTCAGAGTAACAATTGAAAAAAGTTGAAAAACTGTTCGGTATCCTTTTAAGGACAGATTTAACTTCTAAAAGTGAGAATGAAATAGAATGCTTGGGGGGGGGGGGGGGGGGGGGGGGGGGGGGGGTGTGGTTAAGAAAACAGTGTTGTCAAAAGGTCAGCTGTCTTTAACTTTTCAAAACAACATCTATGAGCTAATGAAGATTGTGATCAATGAACACCCTAAAAAACCAAAAAAAAAAGCCATGAATGCCTAATATACACATACAAGCAATATATATATTGTTGAACAATTTTGAAAAAACATAACCATGATGAAACAAACTAAAATTAACAACAAGAACAAGCAATAAATGAAAAATCCTCCATAGAAACAACAAAGAAGATCAGGATTTTACTTTTTACATTACTACTAAATTCAAAGCAACAAGAACAAGCAAAGATGAGAAAATCAAGAATCCTAGATACAAACAACAAAGAAGATCAAGATTCGCCTTTTCATTACTACTAAATCATCAAGTTATTTTATATATGTAGGGAGAGAGAGAGAGAGAGAGAAATGGAGGGAGAAAGAGAGCTCACCGGATTGAATGGTGTTTTCAAATATATGGATTTAGAGGGAAAATATGGCCAGAGAATCCAGATCCCAAATGTATATCACAGGAGGAGACGAGTGGGAAAATGATGGAAAAAGAGGGGAGATCTATTTTTACAATTTATTTCCTTCGGTTTGATTTTCAAATTATTTTCAAAAGAGAAAAAAAAAAATAAATTTAAATTAATTTGATAATAAAATTAAAAATATTTATCATTGTGGTATAATAGTAGAACAACAGTGATGCATATACCCAGTGGGGGTCGCACCTCCAGTGAGGTGTCGCGCCTCCACTGGTTCAAACTTTAAAAAAAAAAAAAAAAAACTGTTTTTTTTTTATTCAATAATGGACTGCCACCTCACTGGGGTGACCCCCAGCTGGGTGTATGGCGCATTTTGCATAGTAGAAAAGTTCACATTTATAGAGTAACTAGCGTATATTCGTGCCTGAAGGCACGATGTAAATAATGTTAGGATTAAAATATAATTATAATCCAAACACTATTTAAATTTATTTTTTAAAATCTTGGAGTTCTCACAAATTTATTCTAAAATTTTGAAATTCTCACAAAATTGCTCACGAAAATTCGATTTTGCTTATATAATATATAGCTAAATAGATAGATGTGCTTAGCATACATACAATTTTCACGGGCATACATAAAATACTGCTTTTGCTTATATAATTATATAGAAATTGTATGTATGCCCGTTATGTCATTGTGTATTACGGACATACATACATTATATGAAAATATGTGTAAAATATATTGAACAAAAAGGAGAAAATAAAAAATAAAAAAAAACAAATAGAGAGAAAAATAAAAACGGGTGAAAATAAAAAAATAAAAAGAATAAAGAGAGGAAGGTGGGATCATGAGATCATTGAATGATAGGTAAAAAAAGGAAAAAGTAAGAGAGAGGGAGAAGCGGGAAATTAAAAAATATATATGTAGGACATTTTTAAAAAAATTTATCTCAGCCATTGTTTTATAATTTGAATAGATCTGAGCCATCCAAATGTCTTAGTAGGACAAATGTGTGCAAGACAAATTCAAAAACCATCCTGCTTTATTATAGAGATATTGAAAATACATATAAGGTCTAAATTTATAAGTCTATCAGGTATTCAATATATTTAAAAATAATAATTAATTGTTCAAATTCATTTAATTTGTGGAGTATAAAATTCATTAATTTAATCTCTACTACATACAGTAAAATATATTGAACAAAAAGAAAAAAATAAAAAAAAATAAACAAATAGAGAGAAAAATAAAAATGGGAGAAAATAAAAAAAATAAAAAGAAAAGAGAGAGGAAGATGGGATCATGGGATCATAGAAGGATGGGTGAGAAAAGGAAAAAGTAAGAGAGAGAAGTGGGAATATAGAAAATAAACATATAGGATGTTTCTTTAGAAAATATATCTTAGTCGTTGTTTTATAATTTGAATAGATCTGAACCGTCCAAATCTCCTAGTAGGACAAATGTGTATAAAACAAATTCAAAAACCATCCTATTTTATTATATAGATATATTATTTGGTGCAAGATTTGATTTTTTTTTTTTTTGTGATAATGATGTTTAAAAGTAATTGTTTGGTGAGTAGGATAAATATATATATATATATATATATTGTCGAACAACCGCGAGTGATAGCCGGAAAGGTTCATCGACACTATAAAAGTATTGCCAGATAGATAGATTAGATGGGCAGATAGGTAACACGCGAACAGATAGATAGATAGAAAGATAGATAAGCATAGTGAAATGGTCTTTCAAATTATAATTGTCTTTTTAGTCCCAAAAAACTGGACTTTGGCCTATAGGCCCAAAATTTTAAATAATTGACCTCTGAATTGAGTACCTTATCATTTCTATATAGTTTAATCTTTTAGAAGGGTATAAATAATTTTTAAAATTTTAAAATATCTTTTTCATATTCATTTTCGTCAAACTAGCTTTTATTTTTAAAAAAAAAAATTCTAAAAATAGTTTCAAAAAATCAAACAAAATATTATTTTTTAAGTTAATTATATTTCACATCCTTACATTTTTACTGTAATCTCACTTTAGTTTCTTCACTTAAAAATAAATAAAATAAAAACTAATTCCATGCTATTGAATTTGTGCAATTGTTTGTTTCATGGTAACAATGATTGTCTTAGTTATGCCCAACTTTTTCCTAAGAAATCTACGATCAAGAATGATGTGACTGTATTTTAGATGTGCGTCGTGCTAATTGCTTATGAGATCCACCATTACGACGGCACAACTCTTATCTGATACGTTCAACCAATCATATAATTTTTGTCTAATTGTTTAGACTTTGTGAGTTCTAGCTGTCTCTCAATATAGTTTTAGTTTTAGAAATCATTCTTTCATCCATTGTAGTCCTCCGTTCCAAAATATTAGTCTTTTATTTCATTTTTTATTGTCCCAAAATATTAGTCCCTTTTCAAAAATCAAGTACAAAAATAATATAAATTTCCTATTTTGCCCTTCTTTTAAATTAACTAACAACATAAAAAGTACAATTATATGACATTGATATTTTCCAAAAAAATGTACTATTGAAGGGTAATTTTGGAAAATAAATTTTTTAAAGTGCAATAATTGTACTACCAAAAAAAGTTAGATTCTCCAAAAGGGACCATTATTTTGGAACGGAGGGAGTATTTTATGTGAGTAATAAATTGGAAAGAAGCTACCAAAAAAAATATTATGTTGCTTTGCATGGAATGAAATCAAAGAACCATTAGTTCTATGGTGGTGTTTGGTGTGGCTTATTTTGGCCAACTTATAGATTCTAGCTTTGGAAAAGCTATTTTGGATTGTTTGGTTAAATTTATTTCAAACAACTTCTGATTCTAACAACTTATTTTAACTCAAAAAAACTGATTCTAAGAAGTTGTTCATCCCTTGCTTCTGATTATCAGCTTATGCTATGGACATGTTAATTTAAGGTTATATTCTTAGATTTTTTTATTTTTTATTTTTTAAAAAATAGAAAAAGACCCAAATGGACTATAGATTATTATTATTATTTTATGAGAAATGTAGACAAATAATGAATAACAAAAAATAAAAGTTAATTCAAAAAGCTATTTCACATCTTATTTAACAAACACTACTCAGCAACTTAAATCTATAATCCAACAACTATACTAAACAGATTAACAGCTTTTGATTAAAGTCATAATCTATAATCTGTTTTAACAACTACACCAAATGGAGCCTATTTCAGTGTCTAAAAGAGTGCAGTCATGGTTGTGTGAATCAACTCTAGATTATGTTGGTTAGTGAAGGAAAAAGGAAAGAAAAGAAGAGCCTAAGAGGTATATTTACTAGGAGGAGCAGCATATCCAACAGATCCTCTTATGTTGACAGAACTTGATTGATTTGTAGAACAGTCAAGAGGTGGTTTCTGGAAGGAATCTTGCTAATCTAAAGTCACCTACCTGTGCAGTCATTTCGTTGTCTAAAATAACATTGCTCGGCTTGAGATCACAATGAACTATTGGTTCAAGGTAGTGATTGTGAAGATAATCAAGTGCAGAAGCAACATTAATGGCAATATTTAACCTCTATAGAACGTCTAAATTCCTCGCCTAGTATTGTGCCTCATCTTCGTTCTCATTTTCAAGTAACCAATCCTCTAGGCTACTGTTGACCATAAACTCATAAACAAGAGCTTTGAAATCGTTACCATGATAGTCAACACTTGAACATGCCGTGAGAACCTTGACAAGATTCTGATGTTTGATGTGCCTCAAGGCCTCACATTCAGCAAAGAAACTTTTGGAAGCACCTCGATGTTGAAGATTTAGTACCTTCACTACTACAATCTTTTAACCTTGACTAAGAAGTCCTTTGTATACCAAACCAAAACTACCCACACCAATCAAATTGGATGGAGAAAAGCCACCAGTAGCTTTAAGTAGACTTTGATAGGACAATTTCAAAAAATGAGTTCCCTAAAAATGTCATAGAGGGTACTTTTAGTGTCTTTTTGAACCAACAAAAATATAGAAAACACAACATCTAAATTACTTCTAGAAGCCTAACAAATGTGGGAATTATTAATTTCAAGGTGAGAAAATCTTTTCCTTCTGAACCCTTTGGAGTTTGCAACTGTGCAGCTGTTATTCAAGTATTCCACCACTGAGCTTCTTGTTTCCCTTAACAGAAACTGCAGTTGCATTCCTAAATACACCTTTTTTTGGTACATCACCCTCAAAATCATTGAATGATAGATCTAATTTTTGTAACAAGGCAAAACCCCTCAAGTAGCCTGGTAGTTTTCCTGAGAAATTATTGTGAGAGATCTAATTCCTCCATACCTCTCAATTAACTAAAAGATAATGGAAGGATTCCCCAAAATTTGTTGCCCCCCATATATAGTAATCTCAGTTTTACAAAGCTATAGTACTTGGGATTTCACCGGACAACATATTCTTGGAAAGATCTAATTGCTCTAAATTTTTTAAATTTCCAACTTCCACTTAGAGAGAACCAGTCAATTCATTGTGGGACATGTTTATATACAATAATGATGAGAGGCTAACAAGTTCCCTAGCTATGGTACTACTAAGATCGTTTTGCTCAAGACTTAGTTCCACCAAATATTGGCATTTCTCCAAATTTGATGGGATGCTGCCAATGAAGATTATTTATGGATAATCTAAGAGCTAGTAATGAAGTCAAATTTCCAAAAGACCATGGTATAGTCCTCGTAGAATTTAGTAGCTGAGAGATACAATTTTTGTAGCTTTTGAAGCTTCCCAATATTAGCAAGAATGTTACTTGTGAATTGGTTGTTTGACATGTCGAGAAACTGCAAATTGACCAAATCCCTATTCTGGTCGGGGATGCTTCCAACTATTTTCTTGTTCTGCAAACGAAGTTTACCAAGATTAGCTGAGAAATTATTGATTCATTCAGGAAACACCCCTCCAAAGTTGTTGCTGCTCAGATCTAGGAAGTTCAAATTGGTTACTTGGACCCATGAGTTAAGAAAATTCAAGTCACCAGCTTGTCACAAGCTGCTAAATTTCTTATGGCAAAAATCCCCTACATGGAAGCTTGGGAGCATAGAGGTTAATGGAAGGATCTAGAACTTCCTAGCTCATTTCAACACTTGAGAGAATATGGAGGATTCTAGAACATCCTTGAGTATTCAAGACACTTTAGACTTGTAAATATCTTGTATAGAAATTTCTAAAGCATTCTAGAATATTCTTGTAGCTTGTAAGAAAGGATTCCAAGGGAAGTTTCTCCATGTATTTCCCAGTGTCTTCTAGAGTGTTCTATGAGAGGCTAAGAGTGCCTATAAACAGGAGAGAATCTCATTTGCTCTAAACCATCTAAGAGTTGTACAAATTCTTTCAAGAGTAAAATACAAGGTATTCTTCAAACTCTCTTGTGTTCCTCTTACTTCTCTTTCCTATAAGTTGTGAGTTAGGCTGACTTAGCACTACTAGCCAAGCTCAGAAGTGACTAAGTGTCGCACGGTGTGGTTGAACAATTATCAACCATGAACGAGAACCCACGGGCATGCATGAAAGGATTCAAAGAATCCATAGCCTCGATTACGCTTTGGTTGATGATCTCAAAGTAGGAGTGTCCTTTCTTCCTCAAAACCTCAATCTGTCTTCATATATATATATAATTTATAAAGATTATGTCAGACCAAATGGTTGAAGATAACAAATGTTCTTAGTGCAATATTAGTGTTCTACAATATAAATATCTTCCTTTTCACCGTGTGAAGGTCCAAAAGATAAAAATTAGACATGAATTCAAAAGAGGTGCCATTATTTGATTCAACCTAACAGAGATCTATCCCACAAACCATGCTTCGTCACCATGCTTAAATGAACGCTATTTTAAAAGCAACCCTAGCAATTTAAGTACAGTGCATGGTGACTCATTTAACAGTACAAGCCAAAGTCAACACATTACCGTGGAACGGTGCTTACCTAGGCCATCATTAATGCCACATAGACACCAACTGTGAAGGAGCATAAAGGGCCTGGGTCACCCACTGGACGTGCTGCTCGAACCCATTCACCTACTTTCCACATCCTCGTCTGATGTATTCATATCAGACGGGGCCTATATATTACAAGAATACATAGTCAATAAAAAAATTAAAACTAGTTTGAACACTTAAAAAATTATTTTACATATTGTAACAACCCCATTACGTATAATGATTAGTACTTGATTAATTAAGGAGATTTGGAATTTAATTGCCGAGTATTATAATTTAATTTGGGATTTAAGAGAATTATGGGATCTGATCCTTACATAATTCTATTAAAGGGTTATTTCAAAATTAGAAATTAAGGGTCTAAATGGCTTAAGGAAGTAAAATTGAGAAGTTGAATCAATTTAATTTTAATTACGGACCCATTTGGGAGTTTAATTAAATATTCGATTCAGTGTAGTAAAATTGAGATTCGATTAATTAGATCCGAATTAGAGGAAATTAAGTTAAATAAATTATGAGGATTTAGAATTGTAATTATTACGAATTAAATTTAATTATGATGTGTCCAATTTGAATATGTAATTTATTGTTGGAAATTTGAGTCTGATCAGAAATTGAAGGCCTGAATAATTTGGGAAATCGAAATTGATAATGGTAATAAATTCAATTTAATATTTGGAGCCTTTTGGGAGTCTGATTCGGATTGATAAAATTAAACATAATTAATTGGGCCTTAGTGGAAGTCAATTAAACCAATTAAATTATGAGGGATTTATAATTAGTCATAATTAATTTAATGATGTGCTAATTGAAATTTATTAAGACTAAGTGTTGCCTAATTAAATAAATCCTAAACATAAATTGAATCTAGGATTAAGAATATATGTGTGGGTGTGTACAAAGAAGTATGTGTGTGCAGAAAAAAATCTGGTGGGTGTACTGAGAAACCAGATTTGTGTGTGTATGGGTGTGTGTTGGAAGCTTAAATCAAGGTGCACGTGTGCTTGATGTGTCAACAAGAGATGTGTGCATGTATGTAAGTGTTAGAGGAGTTGAATCAAGACCCATTTTGGGTGTTCTGCTGGGAAGAAAACCGTGGAGAGAGAGAGAGAGAGAGAGAGTTCAACCCAAGGAAGAAGAAGAAAGGAAGAGGGTTTTATGGGTTGCCAAAATTCAAACTAAAAATTGTGAAAAAATCATCTTAAGGTAAGAAATTCTATCTTCTTTATACTATTGTTTAAATAATGTAGATATAAATTGATTTAAGATGAATGTTGAAGGGGTTTTGGGGTAAAATGAGTTTCAATAAAGTTCATGGAAAGTGTGTTTAAGTCAATTAGTCCCCAAATTCCTTGTAGATCAAATTAAGAATTAGTTTGATTTTGGGTTCTTAATCTATGCATGTAAATCTAATTTGAGGGTTTTTATTTTATTCAATTTAAATATGTTTTGGAAGCTCTATGATCATAATTTAAGGTTGGGTTGTACATGCAAGTTTATTATAAATTTGATTTTGAAGAAATGTTTGGAAGCCATGAGTTCATGAAATGTGGGTTTTGATTTTGATTATTAACCCATGCATGCAAGTAATGTAATTTAAGAATTTTATTTAATTTAAACAAATTTTGGAATATATTAAATTAGTTAGTTTTGTTTGAATTGCATATGTTCAATGTTTGCTAGGAAATTGATAAGAAAATGATGAATTGGAGCCAAAATCAAGTTTATGAGAGTTAAGTTAGAAATTAATTATCTTTGGTTTGATTTTGTAAAATCATCCTATAATACTTGAGATTTGAGATTAAATTCATGGAATTAGGATGAAATTGGGTTTTAAACATAAAATGAGTTACATGCATCGTGAATTAAGAAAGCTATGAAATTAGTCTCATGAATTTTGTAAAAAATAAGGTTTTAAGTAAGAAATTAAGTAGACTCATAGTTGTGGAAATTAGTTGGAAAATTTATAAGAATAAAAAACTAGTAATTTTGATGTCAATTTCATATATGTGAATAATTTTCTAAGGAATTTATGACTTTAATTTCATGCTTGGAAGGAAAGTAGAAAGAGCTTGAAATCAATTTTATGTGACCAAAAAGAAAATGAGAGATTGGAGCCATGTTCACTTTATGGAGATTAATTTAGAGGTTAATCACTCTGGGTTGGGATTTGGCTTGATATGAAGAAAATGAATTAAAACTAAATTTGGCAATTAAGGCATGATTTTGAATATATGATTTTTAATTAAGAGTGTTTAACTAAATTATACAATGGTTCTCCATGTTTGTATACTAAAGTACATATTTTAAGACTTTGAATACCAAATTTGAACCTTAATCGCAATTTTGGAATTTCAGAATTTTCGTTGTCCGCTCGAGCGAGGGAAGTCTCGCTCGAGCGTGAAAATCGACCTCCCAGTAGTTTTTCAAATTTTACAGTCCGCTCGAGCAACCAAAGTGGCGCTCGAGCGGAGACCTATTTTCAGCATATTTTGAAAATTGCATTTAGTTCACATTTTTATCCTCATCTCTTTCCAAGGCATTCTAGACATGATTGATGACTCAATAAAGATTAATAAGCTACTAATCAACATAGATTAGTTAGTTAAAGAATGAATCATTGATCTAATGGTAATTGTTTAAGAAGCCAAGTAAAAGATCAATCTATTTGAAAAGGAAGGACTTAGTAATGAAAGAATATGTGAAATAAGAATTCGGTTTATTTGAATGAAAAAGAATAAGCGTAGTAGAACTTCAGACTATTTAGCTAGACGGAAAAGACTAGGAAAGTCAAGTTTGATCAATGGAGTAATGTTGTATTTTAATGTGTATATGTTATGTACTTGTGTAGGTCACGCGCCATTGTCTGCCTGATTTATTTGATATGTCCAGTCTGTCTGATTGCTTCTGCAGCCATCTGTGAGTAATAACTCTGTAAAGTTATATTTAACTATAATTATTTTCTGATGATATGAGATGATAAGTTTTTGAAATGCTATGTTTTGTATGAATGAATGATTGTCCAATTTTCTTTGAAATGTAACTGTGGTATCCTTAGCAGAAGCCCTCGCCCAAGGGATATAATACTGAGGCACATGGTCATAAGGCCCTCGCCCGGGGGAAATGAATACCGTGGCACAGGCCCTCGCCCGGGGGAAACAATACCGTGGCACAGATATGTTACCCGATACCGGAGGTTCCATTATGGGACTTGCTATGCGTGACCAACATGATATGTTATGCTAAGGAGAATGTGCCACACATGATTTGAATATGGATATGACTGTGATTCTTTTCTGATACGAATATGAATATGAATATGAGCATGTATCTGAATCTATTTCCGATTTGAAATCTGAAAAGGCATAAGACTCTATTTCTGATAAGATTATGTTTCTGGTATAAACTCTGATTTCTAACTCTGTGATGGACATCATTCATTAAAACCTTTTACTCTGTTATTATTCACTGGGCTTGAGCTCACTGTATTATTTATGTATGTAGGTGATCAGGCACGTGACCAGGCTTAGAGGCATCTGCCTAGAATCTGTTTTGTCAGCCAACATATGTGCCTCCCGTAGAGGTTCCGGATATGTCAAGTGATTATCGCTTTGTGGTTTAAAGTTTAAGTTTTGTTTTCGTGTTTAGTTGATCAAGTCTTGTGTATTTTGTGAATAGGGTTAAGTCCCTTTTGTCTAATCTGTACATATATGACGACTTAAAGTTAATGTGTATATATGTATATAAAAAGTTTAAAATTTTTCTGTCTCATATAAGTCTGCACAGCTCAATGGACGTTGTATATTCTTATTTGCTTCCGCTAGCCCCTAATATTATGTTAATCTGTCTCAGAGGCCTTCGGTAATCCCAAGATTACTGGCCGGTTACGATGCTAAATCTATAGAGGCGGGTTTGGATCGTGACACATATATTATAAAAAATATTCATAAATTAAATAATAATAAAATAGTTTTAAAAGACTTCGGTGAACCTTAGCCTTATTGATTATTCTCTAACTTGTTTCATGCATGATGAGTTAGCATAATATATTTTTTGTTTGTTTTTATTTTTTTTAAATTGATAAGAGAAAAATAAAATTATACTCGTAGCTATAAAATTTAAACTTAGACATATCAGAAGGGGCTTCATTCACTAAACCAACTTAATAATTTTTTATGACCATTATATAAACCATGAGAATTCAAAAGTCATGAACTATAAAGATGAGTTAGATAAACAGGTGCCTAAGTTGTACCTGTTGTGCTCCAGTCCAAATGTGAGTTGGTAGGAACTTAGCTGTCTCATCTTTTAATTAATCAAATTAAGCTTGAGTTCTTGGAGAGAAGGTGAAGATGGAACATATGTCATGTTTTCATACCAAGGCTTCCTTCAATCTATAATCTGAATTAGAGAGTGTTATTTAAATTCATAAAATTTATTATAAAATTTTATTTTGGTAATTGAAATAATTCATTTTATAAGATCCTTTATATATGTTATTCACCAAAAAAATTAAATCTATCTAACAATCGTAACATATTTAATTTATAGTATTTGTCACCAAAAAAATAGGCGACAAGTGTGTTTTTTAAAATAGAACATTTATTTTTTTTATTTTTTTAATAACGTGATAAATTGAACAGATTATAATTATAGAATCAATATAATTTTTGTGTATAAATGATATACACAAAGAAACTTACAAAATGAATGTTTCGATTCAAAACAAAATCTATAATGGACCCTATAGATTAGGACAATATCCGAGTAATTATCCTATTTTCTAAAATTTTCATGTTAACTGTGTGTCCAATCAATAATAGGATACCTAAATGAATATATGGTCCAAATAATAAAAAGATAATAGATAAATTATAATATATCATTGGCCGAATATATGAACAGGTAATGTTCTTGAACTATAAAATAATTTAATACAAATCTATGGGCCCAACATCTTAAAGGATAGTCTTTCTTTTGTATTGTTTTTTTTTTTTTTTTTGTATTGTTTTTTTGGTTTGACAGAACCTGAAAGATAGCTTTAATTCACGGACAGAACAGTCGATACTGCGTTTGGCCAATCACAACACAAGGCTTCCTAGAATTTCCCTCTATAAAATATAATCGCCCACTTAAAATTGCTTTTACTATAAAATAATTAAATAAATAAAAGTTAGTGTGTTGGCAAACCAACCACAAAAAGAAAAGGAGAAAAAAAAAGTATTGACTAGAGAAAGTTGTTTTGTTAATTAAACTATGTAAAACTGTCCTTGTCTCTGATTTCTTTTTCATTGGTTTGGGGAGAAAATTTTTGTTGTAATTTTAGTTGGATTTTTATTATTGAAGGAAAAGTTAAACTTTGTATTTTATGGGCAAGGCTCTATTTGGTCTAGATTACGAAAAAGATAAGCAAATAAATGATGTAGAGATTTGAAATTTGTGTCATTAAATTTTGACCTAATTTGTTGTGGCATTTTTTTTTTTTGGTCAATTAATAAGAGATTAATTATATTAAACTAAACAATTAGAGTTCAAGAACGTATGTAATAACCACCGATACTAACCATCACTATAAGAAATCGTCCAAACTTATAAAGAAATAAATAACTACATACAACTTCATAATTGTAGAAAAATAACCAATCTTTGTCGTTAGCATCGAATAAGAATTATTCTTAAACTCGATTAATTCTTAATTTTGAAATAATCAATCTCATTCTTAAACTTGAATAATAATCATTCTTAAACTCGTAATGAGCAACCTCAATCTTCTTCAACGTGATCAATTCTATGTAGGTAGAATAATTGTTAGGTAAGTATTTAGGTGTGCAAGATATATATTATATGTATTTGTATAAATTCTCACAAATATACGTAAGTTACTGCATACAATCACGTAAGTTCTCACAAATATACGTAAGTTGTGATTTCTTCAATTTTTATGGGTTAATTCAAGTATGTTTGTGAAAATTTACTCGATTTTGTGAGGTAACTTACGTATATTTGTGAGAATTTATGCAAATGTATATGGCATGCACTTGTATACTTAAAAATTGTCCTAATGGGAAAGTTAAGATAAATTTGGACTTGAGATTCTACCAACCTTCTTGAGAATATGAAAATATAGAATATCATGACTCACTTTATTTGATGGGATCAACTAAAAATGATTAGAACAAAAAATTAGTGTGACGGTCCAAATATTTTAATAAGAGTAGTGTTATTCAAACCTAAAAATTAAATTCACTTTTTAAGTATATTTGTAAGAACTTATGCAAATGTCTATGGCATACACTTGCATACTTAAAAATTCCCCTAACTGGAATTCAACCAGCCTTATTGAGAATATGAAAATATAGAATATCATGACTCATTTTATTCGATGGGATCAACTAAAAATGATTAGAACAAAAATTAGTGTGACGGGCCAAATATTTTAATAAGAATAGTGTTATTCAAACCTAAAAATTAAATTCACTTTTTAAGTCCAATGATCAATCAACTAATTACTCTCATGTGAAAAAATAGACTTCTATATTATTTTTCATTTAATAATTAATCCTTCAAGTATTAAACCTCCTAATATCACCCTCTATCTAGGGCTGCAAACGAGCCGAGCTGAGCCGAGCTTTGCTGGGCTCGAGCTCGGCTCGTTAAGTTATCGAGCTCGTTTATTGAGCTCGAGGTCGGCTCGGCTGGTTAATTTTTATCGAACTCGAGGTCGGCTCGGCTCGGCTCGGCTTGATAAATTTTTTTAATATTATTTATATTATTTAAATATAAATATTTAAATAAAAAATATTATTTATATTATTTAATATATAAAAAATGCATTTATATTATTATTTATATATATATTTATATATTTTTAATATATAAATAATGTATTTATATATAATTTAATTAAAGATAAACGAGCCGAGCCTACCGAGCCGAACACATGCGAGCTCGAGCTCGGCTCGTTAATGAAACGAGCCCAATAATCGAGCTCGAGCTCGGCTCGTTTACTAAACGAGCCGAGCCCTTACCGAGCCGAGCCGAGCCTGTTCACGAACAGCTCGGTTCATTTGCAGCCCTACCTCCATCCATCAAAGTATCAAAGTATGAGTAATGTTATACAAATTAATAAATTATATATAAAAAAAATATTGGGTTTCTTTCATGTTGGAATCTCAATATAAGAGAACTTGAGGAGTCTGTAGGGCCAACCACAAGTCTCGTTTCAATAATCCGAACTGTTTATTTTGTAGGACCCTTCTCAATGTATATTATCCATGAAAAATTTAGAACGATCCGATAATCGTAACATTTTCATTTTATCGCATTTATCTCTAAAAAAATGAATGGTTTATTTCAAAAATATATTCGTCATCTATTTTTTCGAAGACAAATGTGATAAAATGAAAAAGTCATGATTATTGGATCAAAGTAATTTTTTATAAATAATATACATTAAGGATCCTACAAAATGAATAGTTCGAATTATCGAAATGAGACTCGTGATAGGCCCTATAAATTCTCTTAAATCCTCTCATATTGAGATCTCAACATGAGAGAACCTCAACTTAAAAAAAACGTTACTTATTGGTATGATACATGAATAGAGCTATGCAAAATACCATCCAATCTGTTAAAACCACATCGATCTGTATCAATCTGCACCGCTCTAACCGCTAACCGTGGTTTAAACTTTAAAATTTATAATTCGCCAACCGAACCGCTCCGCTCCGCTATAGTTAATATATATATATATTTTAACCTCTAATGAAATATCAATGTAAAAATGAGTGTGAGAGATTTAAGAGATAAAATTTATTACAAATTAGTAGTTATATATATGAAACATATTATGTAAAATTACTTTTGATAATGCAGTTCGTCCTCGGTGGATGGGCTGGATCGATCCAAGCTCCTCAAGCCCACGTCCGAGTGGCGAAGCCCACTAGATGACCTGCAAGTAAGTTCAATGGGGAACGGGGTAGTCCCCCAGCGAACCCTCCGACGGGCAAGTTAGCAAGTAGGGAGAAGAGATAAAGTATGTAGAGAGAGATTGGAGATAGAAAGCTTAACCTTCTTTTTGTCTTCGATGCTTGCTTATATCCTTTGGTAATCATTTCGGTGTCCCTTTCGACGTGCCCACATCGCCGAAAGCCTGTGCTGTAGCTTACCTTGTTCAGGGTAAGAGGGCGCTGTTCCGACGGGGAGGTGTTGTCGTAATAAATGCTGTGATGGGCTGCATTAATGGTGATGTATTGTGGCAATAACTTTGCAGATCTTTGTCTGCTGATGTGGCCTGTCTTACACCTGCCATGTGTCCGAATGTCATTGGCCCTTCACGCCCAGTTGGCCTCCAGCTATCCTGGATTTTACCAACCGGGTTATGCAATGGGCTCCAGATGGTGGGCTTGGGGTTGTTCACTGTGGGCTGTGGCCTTTATGGGCCTATCCATGTCAGTAGTCCCCCATTCCCAAGTGCAGCTTCAGTCCAACGAAGGGAATAGTAATGAGGAAGATGTGCCCGACCGTCAGGGGGGGCGAGTTAGTGGACCGAGCGTGAAAGGGTCCGACCGTGGAGGGTGACCAAACGCGAGGGGAGCCGAGTGGGAGGGCCGACTGTGAGGAGTGCCGACCGCGAGGGGAGCCGAGTGGGAGGGCCGACCGTGAGGAGTGCCGACCGTGAGGGAGCCGAGTGGGAGGGCCGACCGTGAGGAGTGCCGACCGGGAGGGGAGGGAGCTGAGTGGAAGGGCCGACCACGAGGAGTGCCGACCGCGAGGGGAGCCGAGTGGAGGGCCGACCGTGAGGAGTGCCGACCGTGAAGGGGGCCGAGTGGGAGTGCCGACTGTGAGAAGTGCCGACCGCGAGGGGAGTCGAGCGGGTGGGGGCGGGGCTCGAGAGGCGGTGTGTCACGTGATGATTTGAAGTGGAAAAGACAGGGTAAGGGGAGGAGACAGTGCATCGTGGTCGAACACGTGGCAACATCTTGAGGGGGAAGTTGGGCGTTGGAGCATAAATGAAACGATAGGTCATTATGGGTGTTGAAAAGGCAGTTTTGGCGGATGATTTGAAAAGTTTTCAAACTAGCGAAAATTAATTGGGATCCTTGGAATACGGGCAAACCGTGGGCTTTTGGCATCGTTCGATTCACTTACTTGTTTACAAAAACTCAAAACATCCCAAGTATTAGTTCTTTCGTTGCTCACGATACACCTCTACAACACTTCTTTAACTTTCTTGCGCCTGCATCAAAAGCCATACGCAGACACACCATAGAAATGGCCCAAGAGGAGGTGGTGAATGTGAGGGTGGATCCACTGGGTAAGGACGACGCAGAGGAGTTAGCGGCACGATATAGGACGGAGACGTGAATGGTGACGGTGGGGGAATCGGAGGTACGATCTCAGGCGTCCACCATGATGGCGGCTCCAAGGCCAATAAGCCAGGTAGAGCCAGATCATTGGCATACTAAGGCTGACAAATCCACAATTACTGCGGCGGAGTTGGAGGCTATTTGGGAAAAATACCAGATTCCGGCTGAAGTAGAGTTATTGCTGCCAACATCGACGGAGAGGCCATCGGATGCCAGGCCAGGGCAGTTTTCCCTTTATGAGGAAGCTCTGAAGGGGGGCTTGAGGTTGCCATTGCCGCAAGTGGTGGTGGATGTGCTTAATCGTCTGGAGGTGGCATCGGGCCAATTGATGCCCAATGCGTGGAAGATCCTGCTGGCCTGTGCAAGTGCCTGGCCAAAGGCGAACGACGGGGCTGCCATGACAGTGGACGAATTCTTCGCGTGCTACAAGGCCTCAGGGCAGCAAGAGACTTGGGTGACTCTTCAGGCAGCAGCTGGGAAAGGGCTGGTGGCGGGGCTGCCCTCGTCGATCAAGGAGTGGAGACCACGGTGGTTCTACGTGGGTGCCAGTGGAGGAGTTGGAGTGCGTACCATTTGGAAGGTGCCCACCAGGTCGATGGAGCCAAAATTAGGGGCAGAAGCAGAGGAGAAGGTGAAAAAAGTAAAGGAGTGGAGGGAGAGAGAAAAAGCCAAGTGGGACGAGCTTGTTCAGCTGTCCGCACTGTTTGAGGCAGGGTTGGGTCCACAGCCGATCGGTGGGGACCTCGACCGAGCGGAGTTGGAAGAAGGGAGAAAAGCTCAAAAGGCAAAGGATCAGGCCATCCTGGTGAAAGCCCAGAAATTCAAAGAGTCTCAAGCCGACCGACCATCCAAACCAGTTGGGAGGGAGAGGATTCGACCTAGTCCCAAACCCCTCGGAGAGAAAGACTTAGGTGAGTTTGTACTACGACCGCCGCCAAGGGACCCTTTAAAGGAGAGGTCGTTGAAGAAGATGGAGGCGTTGGGCGTGGGGAAGAAGAAGAAGAGATTGAGGCGGAGTGAGAAAGAGCCTACCCAAAAGAGAAGGAAGGAAGGGAGGGCAGAGGAGGTCAGTCTGGCCAAGGAGGGAGAGGTTGTTGGGATGGAGGAGACTCCAGGGAGAGTAATCGCCCCAGAGGTGGTAGACGTTGCCTCAGAAGTGAGAGAGGTTGTGCCAGCGGTGACAGCAATCGGTGTAGGGGTCGGAAGGGTTGCTCTTGAATTTAGGAAGGAGGAACAGCCCCAGGGGGGACCTGCCCCCCAAGGAGGAGGAGTTAGCCTGACCACAGCGATCTATCATGCTCGGGCGGTGGCTGGGCAGCTGGAGGGAGAAGAAGGCCCAGCCAGAGCTGGGGCAGACCGCTTGGTGGGCATTGTGGAAGAGGCAGCCCTGCGCTCGGCATCAAGATTTAACGAAGCTGACCTGTTGAGGGGGTTATGCTCCGCCCAAATGGAGGTAACCACCCTAGCAGGGGCTCTGCTGAGGAAAGCGGGGTCTGCCAAACTCAAGGCTGATGAGGCCAAGGCTCAGCTGGCCAAGTTGAAGAAGGAAAGTGCAAGCTGGGAAACTGCTCACATTAATCTGCAAGCTGCCAAGGTGGAGCTGGAGAATACACGCCGTCAGGTTGTGTCGCTCGAGTTCCAACTTGCTGGCGAGCAGAAGAAGTTGGAAGAGGCCCAAGCAGCCTGTGTGGTCACCGTCAAACGGCACGAAGAGGCGATGACCAATAATGAGGAGTTGGTGAGGCAGAAGGATGAGGCAGACGCTAAGGTTGGTGTTCTGCAGAAGGAGTTGGAGGCTGAGCGGGGCAAGGCAGCGGAGGAGAGAGAGAAGCTTCAAAGAGTGGAAGCAGAGAGGGCGAAGGCGATGGCGGAGAAGGAGGGCCTGAAGAAGGAGGTGGAGGAGGAGAAAACGAAGGCTGCATCTGAAATGGCGACCCTTCAGAAAGAGCTGGACCAAGAGAGGGCGAAAGCAGCTTCTGAGAGGGCGGCTTATCCCAATCTGTGTGTCGCAGCGGTGGAGCAATTCAAAGGGTCTGCCGAATTTCAGATGGCAGTTGACGCCGCTGTCGCCAGCAATCTGGCTAGGCAAGAAGCTGGGGGGGCGAGCCCATCAAGGACGACTGTTGGGGGCAGAACTGAAGCAGAAGTTATTGAGCGCTTCCAGCAGTCAGACTTCTATAAGCACGAAATGGCTGAGTATTGGGACAGTGGCTGGAAGATGTTCAAACGCAGAGCTGAAGAGCTGTTCCCAAACTTGGACCTGAGTAGTGTGACAATTGGCGAAGATAATGTGGCCCAAACCCCCCTTGATGAGGGCATTGAAGAGGAATATCTTGCGTCCAGTGAAGAGGAGTGACTGGGGAAGATCTTGCTTATTATTTTTATTTATATATTTATTATTTTTTTTTGAATTGATGTAATGAACTTGTGTATACATTTGTGAATGAATAAAATGTCAACTGCGTTTTCAGTAGATTGCTTTTACTTGTGTATGAATCAGTGTTGACTAAATTCAGGAACTCCTTGACATAAGCGAGGGCGGTAGGAGATATCGAATTGGCTGAGTTCTACTGACCATACATAAGTCGGCCAGAAAGTTCTGGTTGCTACATGATCTTCTTCAGGGGTTGGTCGGTGAGGACCACTATGAAATGGGCTTGGAAGTAAGGACGAAGTCGTCTGGAGGCGGTGACCAAGGCCAGGGACAACTTTCTAGCAATGGGTAATTCTGCTCCGCTCCCCTAAGAGCTCGACTGATGTAGTAGACCGGCCGTTGGACTGAGCCGTCTTCCCTGATAAGAGCTGCGCTGACTGCGGTGCTTGACACCGCTAGGTAGAGGAAGAGGGGCTCGCCCGGAACTGCCTGTGAAAGGAGGGGAGGGCTGGCCATGCATTGCTTTAACTGCTGAAAAGCCTCTTCGGATTCGGTTGTCCATTCAAAAGTCTGCCGAAGGACTTTGAAGAATGGTAAGCACTTATCTGTTGCGCGGGAAATGAAGCGGTTGAGGGCCGCCACTCAGCCGGTGAGTCTTTGAACTTCTTTGACCGTTCTGGGTGACTGCATTTCAATCAAGGCCTTGATTTTCTCGGGGTTAGCTTCAATGCTGCTGGCTGACCATAAAACCCAAAAACTTTCCAGATCCTACGCCAAAGGCGCACTTCTCTGGGTTGAGCTTCATTTGGTACTTGCGGAGGGTGGCGAAGGTTTCTCGGAGGTCAGTCAGATGATTAATGGAGAGTTTGCTCTTGACCAGCATGTCGTCGACGTATACTTCCATGTTCCGACCTATCTGGTGTTGGAAAACGGCATTGAATAGCCGTTGGTTGGTGGCCCCAACATTCTTTAGTCCGAACGGCATCACACGGTAGTGGTAAGTACCTCGATCGGTAATGAAGGAGGTATGTTCTTGGTCGGACGGGTGCATCAAGATTTGGTTGTATCCAAAAAAAGCATCCATGAAGTTGAGCATCTGATGACCGGCTGTGGCATCGACCAGCAGATCGATGCGGGGAAGAGGGTAGCTGTCCTTGGGGCAAGCTCGGTTCAAGTCGGAGTAATCGACACAGAGTCGCCATTTGCCGTTGTTTTTGTGGACTAGGACCACGTTTGACAACCATTTAGGGTAGTCTACGTTTGTGATGAATTGGGCCTCAAGGAGCTTGTCGACCTCTGCTGTAATAAGAATTGCGCTCCGGATGGAAGATGCGCTGCTTCTGGCGGTAGGGTCAGAAATGAGGTTCGATGCTGAGGCGATGGGTTATAAAGGATGGGTCAATACCCGGCATGTTTGAATGGGTCTAGGCGAACACATCTTTGTGCTCGGTCAGCAGGGCAGTGAGGTCGGCCTTGGCTTGGGGGGATAGCTGACTGCCGATCTTGGCAGTTTTCATCGGGTTGGTGGGGTCGATGGGAACCTCAACGAGCTCCTCAACAGGTTCTCCTCTGACCAGCTCATCTTCGTCTCGGACGTCAAGTCCTTCAATAATCATGGCCTCCTTCAGCTTAGCTTCCTTGAGCGAGGCGACATAGCATTCTCTGGCCACGGTTTATTCTCCCCTCACTGTGCCGACCCTGAGATCAGTGGGAAACTTGATGGCCAGGTGGTAGGTGGAGGTGATCGCTTGGAAAGCGTTGAGGGCAGTGCGACCAAGGATGATGTTGTAGGCAGAGGGGCAATCGACAACAAGGAAGGTAAGCAACTTCGTGGTCTGCCGTGGATATTCGCCGATGGTGATGGGGAGATAAATGGAGCCGATGGAGATCACCCGGCCGCCAGTGAAACCAACCAAAGGGGTTTGGAGGGGAGACAGACTTTCCTCCCCGATCTTGAGCTGGCGGAAGCAATTGAGGAATATGATGTCTGAAAAGCTTCCATTGTCGATGAGAACTCGTCTGACCTTATAGTTGGAGAGGATGGCAGAAATGATGAGAGGATCATCATGAGGATAACGGATGCCTGTACAGTCGGCGTCCGTGAATGTGATGGGCTCTGTCCACTGCTTGGGTTGTTTGGAGGGTCGGTCTACCATGGTGACTGCCTTGTCTGAGCCCTGCCTTATTTTTTTGAGTTCTGCCTTCTGAGCCGAGCGAGATGGTCCCCCGCAAGCAAGTCTACCTGAAATGACTCTAATTTCACCAACGAGTAGGGGTGGATTACCTTGTGGCCGAGGTTGTTGCGGAAGTCGATCATGGGCTTGATTCGGTTGAGCTGGCTGCCGGGGTGGGGTGCGCCGGTGATTGTCTCTGTGGGGTTTGGTTCTTTGCCTCTGCTGAGGGCGGGTGTCCGTGAACCGGCTTAGACGCCCCTGACGTATTAGGCTCTCCACCTGATCCTTGAGGTTGATGCAGTCATCAGTGTTATGGCCATGGTCCTGGTGGAAACGACAATATTTGGACTGGTCTTTCGGTTAGAAGGGTTCCGTGGAGGTGGAGGCCATTTGAGGGGGTAGTCGCGTTGGATCTGGTGGAGGACTTGTTCCATGGGAGAATTAAGGGGTGTGTACCGCTCGAACCGACCTGGCGGTCGGGTAGGTGCCGACCGGTCAGTGCGGGGAGGGCGGTCGTTATAGTGGGGTGTTGGGCTATTAAACTGGGTGTTTTTGGGGTCGGGGTCTTTTCTCTTTTCTCTGGGAGTCGGGTTTTTAGCTGTTGGATCCTGCTGAACGACTAGTGAATCTTCGGCATTCATGTATTTTTGGCCTTTGGAGAGTAGGGCTGCCATTGAGGTCGAGGGGTTCTTAGAGAGGGAGAAAAGGAAATCGGACGACCGCAGACCGGCCATGAAAGCCGTGAGGATGACCTTGTCATCGTTTTCTGCCACTTGCAAGGCTTCGGTGTTGAAGCGAGTGACAAAGCTGCGCAGAGACTCCCTCTCGGTCTGACGAATGTTGAGGAGTTGGGTGGCCGGGCGTCGTTGGCGTTGGGCTCCAACAAAATGGCTCAGGAAAGAATCACTGAGATGTTGAAAAGTGGAGACAGAGTCTGGTGGCAACTGGCTGAACCACAGTCGAGCTGACCCCTTCAGTGTCACGGGAAAAGCTCGGCACATGATCTCGTCAGGGAAGGCATGGAGGATCATGAGGGTGCGGTAGGTCTCCAGATGGTCGACCGGGTCCGTCGTTCCGTCGAAGGAGTCGATGGTGGGCATTTTGAACTTGGCGGGCAGAGGCTTGTCTCAGATGGAGGCAACAAATAGTGGATCAAAGTAATTTTTTATAAATAATATACATTAAGGATCCTACAAAATGAATAGTTCGAATTATCGAAATGAGACTTGTGATAGGCCCTATAAATTCTCTTAAATCCTCTCATATTGAGATCTCAACATGACAGAACCTCAACTTAAAAAAAACGTTACTTATTGGTATGATACATGAATAGAGCTATGCAAAATACCGTCCAATCTGTTAAAACCACATCGATCTGTATCAATCTGCACCGCTCTAACGCTGACCGTGGTTTAAACTTTAAAATTTATAATTCGCCAACCGAACCGCTCCGCTCCGCTATAGTTAATATATATATATATTTTAACCTCTAATGAAATATCAATGTAAAAATGAGTGTGAGAGATTTAAGAGATAAAATTTATTACAAATTAGTAGTTATATATATGAAACATATTATGTAAAATTACTTTTGATAATGCAGTTCGTCCCCGGTGGATGGGCTGGATCGATCCAAGCTCCTCAAGCCCACGTCTGAGTGGCGAAGCCCACTAGATGACCTGCAAGTAAGTTCAATGGGGAACGGGGTAGTCCCCCAGCGAACCCTCCAACGGGCAAGTTAGCAAGTAGGGAGAAGAGATAAAGTATGTAGAGAGAGATTTAAGATAGAAAGCTTAACCTTATTCTTGTCTTCGATGCTTGCTTATATCCTTTGGTAATCATTTCGGTGTCCCTTCCGACGTGCCCACATCGCCGAAAGCCTGTGCTGTAGCTTACCTTGTTCAGGGTAAGGGGGCGCTGTTCCGACGGGGGGGTGTTGTCGTAATAAATGCTGTGATGGGCTGCATTAATGGTGATGTGTTGTGGCAATAACTTTGCAGATCTTTGTCTGCTGATGTGGCCTGTCTTACACCTGCCATGTGTCCGAATATCATTGGCCCTTCACGCCCAGTTGGCCTCCAACTGTCCTGGATTTTACCAACCGGGTTATGCAATGGGCTCCAGATGGTGGGCTTGGGGTTGTTCACTGTGGGCTGTGGCCTTTATGGGCCTATCCATGTCAACTTTGTGTTATATATCTAAAAAATATTATACAAATTAGTGTTATATATTATGTAAATGTATGATAATTAGTTAGAATATTCTTTAATTCGTCAATCCGCCAAAAATTGCTCAAACTGCAATTTGTCAATCTGTTAATCCGCCAACCCACTATTTGATTTGTAATTTTACTTTCAAACCGTCCGAACCGCACCAGACACACCCATACACAAGAGCCATGTTTCATATTTCCCTAAACCCATATTCTTTGCATTTCTATTTTGTTTTGAAAACTTGAATAAAAGCATAGAAAATGACCCAACAAATAGAGAGAAACCAAGGAGTTCAAAAAAATAAAGAGAAACCAAAGTTCAAAGCACTTGGGAAGTTTGAATTGAAGATAAAAAAGTCCCAATTATAAATGAATCCAATGCCAAGAGGGAGGTGGTCAAAATGAAATGGTTGCAGCAATAAAGAATGGAAAGAAAGCCAGAGAGCGAGAACTGCATGTGCAAGGAGCGGCCTACCTGGCTCCCATTTTTACACAACTCTCTACTTTCAAACATCACAAGCCACTTTTTTTTTTATTATTATTTTTATTTTTATTTTTGAAAAATGACACATTGCATACGAACAAATGATGCAAAAATAACTCACTAACCTTGAGGAAAATGTTGGATTGGATAATGTTATACTTACAGATTTGTCTCACATTTTCTTTTTGAATTTATATCAAACTTTTATATATATTAGAGATTTTTTTACTCTACCTTGTTTGGTTTAACTTACATTTTAAAAACGGATTTTTATTAATAAATCTCATTTAGAAGTGTTTTAACCCAAGAAGTCCATGAAGGAATTTTTAACCCATTTAGTCCATGTATGTATAATTTTATTCCATAAAGTCATTTTTCTTGATTTACACTATTTTCTTGGACACTTATGCCCTTATATTTAATGTTGATACCCTTATAAATATTTTTGAACGGTTAGTAATTTTATGATGTGAACATTCATATTTTAAAATTCACATTGGTAGGAATGTAAAATTGGCCCGTGAGCGGCCCGAAACCCGCCTGCGAGTCGGGGCGGGCCTGACCCGTTGACAATGTGAATATTTACATTGACATGTTAACATTCACATTAATAGGAGTGTAAAATTGGCCCGCGTCCGGCGGCGGCGCGAAACCCGCATGCAGCCCATGGGCGGCCCGGGGCGGGCCCGGTCCGGCCTATTGATAATGTGAATATTCACATTGACATGTTAACATTTACATTGATAAGAGTATAAAATTGGTCCGCGGCCCATGGGCGGCCAAAAGCCTGCCCACAGTCCGGGGCGGGCCCGGCCCGGCCAGTTGACAATGTGAATATTCACATTGATATGTTAACATTCACATTGATAGGAGTGTAAAATTAGTCTGCGCCTCGTGGCTGCCTGAAACCAGCCCACGGCCCGTGGGCGGCCCGGGGCGGGCCTGGCCCGGCCTGTTGACAATGTGAATATTCACATTGACATGTTAACATTCACATTGATAAGAATATAAAATTGGCTAGCGGCCTAGGGTGGGCCTGACCCGGCCCGTTGACATGTTAACATTCATATTGATAAGAGTGTAAAATTGGCCAATAGCCCGTTGGCGGCCCGAAGCCCGACCGCAGCCCGAGGCGGGCTTGGCCCGACCCGTGACAATGTGAATATTCACATTGACATGTTAACATTAACATTGATAGGAGTGTAAAATTTGCCCGCTGCCCGAAGCTTGCCCGCAGCCCCGGGTAGGCCCGGCCCGGCCTGTTGACAATGTGAATATTCACATTGACATGTTAAAATGCACATTGATAGGAATGTAGAATTGGCCCGCGGCCCGTGGGCTGCCCGAAGCTCGCCCACGGCTCGGGACATGCTCGTTTGGGTTCGGGCTCGAGCATGTCCGAGACCCTAGGTTAGGGCCTAAGTCATCACTTTGAAGCCCGGGCCGGCCCATCGACCCACTTAAGGCCCATTCAAGGCTCGGTCCGACGCCCAGCCAGCCCGAGGCGCAATCTATTTTTTTGTGGAAAATAATAAAATTTTGGTAGAAAAAATTAAAAAGAATTAAAAACAAATGGCCAGGCCCGCCCAAGCCCAACCTAAGCTCAAGGTTAGGCCCAGGCCCACCGGCCCAACCCGAGGCTCGATCTATCGGCCCGTCCAAAGCCCGAATACTCTTGTGCCAAGCCTAAGGCCTGGGCCTAATTTTTTGGCCCGTGGGCTGGCCCGACCCGGCCCGGGAAAGGCTCGTTTGGGCCCAGGCTTAAGCCTAGTCCGAGACCCTAGGCTAGGGCCTGGGCCATCACTTTGAAGCCTGGCCCGGCCCATCAGCCCAGTTAAGGCCCATTCAAGGCTCGGTCCGAGGCCCGGCCCGCGTCGAGGCTTAGTGTCTTTTTTTGTGGAAAATAATAAAATTTTGGTAGAAAAAATTAAAAAGAATTAAAAAAAAATGGCCAGGCCAGGCTCGCCCCGGGCCGCCCACGACCCATGGGCTGGTTTCGGGCAGCCACGAGGCACGGGTTAATTTTACACTCCTATCAATGTGAATGTTAACATGTCAATGTGAATATTCACATTGTCAACGGGCCGGGCCGGGCCCGCCCTGGGCTGCTGGCCAATTTTATACTCTTATCAATGTGAATGTTAACATGTCAATGTGAATATTCACATTGTCAACAGGCCGGGCCGGGCCCGCCCCGGGCCGCCCATGGGCCGTAGGAGGGTTTCGGGCAGCCACGAGGCGCGGACTAATTTTACACTCCTATCAATGTGAATGTTAACATGTCAATGTGAATATTCACATTGTCAACGGGCCGGGCCGGGCCCGCCCGGGGCCGCGGGCGGGCTTTTGGCCGCCCATGGGCCGCGGGCCAATTTTATACTCTTATAAATGTGAATGTTAACATGTCAATGTGAATATTCACATTGTCAACGGGCCGAACCGGGCCCGCCCCGGGCTGCGGGCGGGCTTTTGGCCGCCCGTGGGCCGCGGGCCAATTTTATACTATTATCAATGTAAATGTTAACATGTCAATGTGAATATTCACATTGTCAACAGGCCGGACCGGGCCCGCCCCGGGCCGCCCATGGGCCGCGGGCAGGTTTCGCGTCGCCACGGGACGCGGGCCAATTTTACACTCCTATTAATGTGAATGTTAACATGTCAATGTAAATATTCACATTATCAATGGGCCGGGTCCGCCCCGGCCCGACTCGAATTTTTTCGGGCACCCACGAGGATCGACATGGGCCGGGCCCTTACACATTAACGATATGAACATTCACATTGACGGTGTGAACATTCACATTAGGGGTATTTTGGTAATTATGTCACCCATAGGACTTATTGAAACATAAGAAAATAATGTGAACTAAATGGAACATAAGTAGATGAAAATGATATTTTGGTCTTCTTATCTCAAATAGGACCTAATGGAATGGTCAAAAAGAATATGGGTTGGATGGAATAAAGTTCTTAGAAAGTGGATTTATCAAAAAAACTCCGTTTTAAAAAATTATTTTTTATTTTTGTGTGTCTTTTTACTTTTAGTAAAAAAAAATTTAATATTTTACATAATTTTTTTATTTTTTAGATACACGTAATTTAGATGCACTTAAAAATATAATATTTATAAAAAAAATTTAAAACATTTATCAAATACAAAAAAATATAAACAAAAATACCAAAATTCAATACATTTTCATATATATATATATATATATTTTTGTATTCAATGAATTTTTAAAATATTTTTGTACAAATTTTATACTTTTAAGTATGTCAATATTAAGTGGATCTAAAAAAAAAATTGATTAAAATATTTTTAAAAAATATAAAAATACAAATTAAAAACTAAAAAATTATTTTTAAAAATTCCAAACCAAACAGCGATTTATTTAAAATTTTAATATGATATTAGGTTTAGGAGTTAGTGTAATTTTTAATTTTTTACGAAAAGATGTATAGAAAAATAAAGAAGTAATGTGACAAAACTTATTTTGGGAAGTAGGTTGAAAGTTAATTTTTTTGACATTTTTTAAAAAAAAAATATATACAAAAAATGAAAAAAAGATATAACCTAAAAAAAATTAAAAAAACTACTTTATTTCCAAAATAAGTCCTACGTGCATTCGCAAACAACCCCTTAGACTTTAGTTGGCCTTACGAATAAGAAGGGCTTTGATAGGGACCCCCTCCAATCACCACCCCCACCACCCCCTCCACACACACGTGGCAGGTGGTAATTGGAGGAGAAGGAAAAAAAAAAAAAATTGGCCAACCATGTTGAGAAGGAGGTGGGGGGAAAGGGGGTCTGAAACATTTTTCCGAATATGAATATGAAGTTATAGTAGATCTAATCTTACCATGTAATCATATCACCACCTAATAAGGTGTCACATGCATCATTTTATTTAAAGGGTAAATTGTATTGACATTTCTTAAAATTTTAAATAAAACATAAGAAATATTATAGTTTTGATATAATTATATTGAATTCTACTATATTGTGTTCGGAGCATAGATCTAGATAGAAATTTAGAAATCAAAAAGAAAAATATGTATGAAATGTAAGTATATTTTATTCACAGTTTATATAACAGTTTTCATCAATAATTTATTAATTTTATGAATGAAAAAAATAATATTATCATCTCTTTTATATAAAAATATATATTTTATATTATTTATCTTTATACTTTTACACCATATTAATTCCGGTCTAAACTTTTATGCCAATGCCAAGTAAGACTCTCCTTTATTAATATGTTTGGAATAATTTTTTTTACCTATTTTAGTTACAAAAAGATAAAATAAACAAAAAAATCAATAAGATAAAATGTCACATCCAAATCACAATCATTTGATTTTTTCTCTTACAAAAATCAAAAAAGCCAAAAACACATGTCAAATAAAATTTTTTAACCTCAAACTAAAATAACCAAAACGTTAAAAAGTTAAAAAACCTACTCACATCCCAAGGCTAAACAGGTCCTAGCATATTCCTCTTCCTTTTAAAAAGGTCTCGTATGAAGTATCCGAATAAGGGGGGCTCCTCGAACTTCCTCATGGACCCAGGCAAAATGCTACGCTTCAGGAAAATGGTTTCAGGAAAAGCATCAGGAAAATTATCTTACCGGTAAGAGAATTCTCTTACCGGTAAGAAACCCATCACGTCAAAGGAAAAAAATAAAACGTGATGGGTCTCTTACCGGTAAGATAATTTTCCTGATGCTTTTCCTGAAGCGCTTTCCTGAAGCCTAGCATTTTTGAAAATTTTAATAGGCTTCATTTCAAGGGTGGATTGTCTCTTTAATTATTTTAAGCTTTGTTTGGGGTGTGTTAATAAGTACACATGTTTTATTTTTTTATCTTTTTTTTATCACATCACTTCTCTACTTTTTTACACATCTTTTCCTAAAAAGTCAAAAAGTACACTTATTTAGATCATCCCAAACCATCCCTTAATTTAGGATTAAAAAATTTGTTTAAATTTGTTTTGATTTTTTTGAAAAAAAAAATGATTATAATTTAGATGTGATATTTTAATTTTAAGGTAAACTATCAATTGGTCCTAATAGTTGGACTTAATTCCCATCAAATCCTATTGAAAATAAGTCTTGGTAAAATTGTCGCTAAAAATAATTTTTTTGTGACAATTTTTTATATATGTCGCTAAAAATTGACAATTAGTGACTTTTTTTATCATGATTTTTATAAATTGTCGTTAAAACTTATAATTAGTGACATTTTTTTATGACAAATTTTTTCTATAGAACTTATTAGACAATAAATCCACTTATTAAGACCTATCCCTTTATTTTAATCTATTTTATTATTATTATTTTAAACTAATTTAACCCCAAAAAAACTAAAAAAGCCCACTTGCCATAGGGCTCTATAAGCAAACTTTGAGACCACATCAACGTCTGGGATTAGGCAAATCATGATTAGGAAAATAAAGTTAGAACATGGGGTCAAAGAGTAAGAAATAATATTAATGTCATTCTGAGTCACAACAAAACGAAAAATAATAAAATAAAAATAAAAAGAAGAATTTGGCCAATTAATGCCAATAATTGTGGAGTAGACATAAGGCCTGTTTGGTAGAGTTTATAAGCTGCTTATTTCAGCTTTTAACTTAATTTAAGTTAAAATATTGTGTTTGGTGCAACTTAAGTTAACCAACATATAGGTTAAATCAAGCTATTTCTTAATTTATCTCAAAAGCTGGTTAGGGAGTGCTTAAATTTTTTACTTAAGCGCGCAACTAGTGTGGGTGGCTAAAATTACTTAAATGCCCTTGTCAATATCCAAATATTAATATTAATTAAAAATTAAAAAATAAAAAATTGCATATTTCTGAAGAAAAAGAAAAAAATCAATATTAATTGAAAAATAAATATTAATTGGTATTAATTTTTAATAAATTCATATTGTATATTTTTATATTAATTAAAAAATAAAAAATTGTATATTTCTGAAGAAAAAGAAAAAAATCAATATTAATTAAAAAAATCAATATTAATTGGTATTAATTATTAATAAATTAATATTGTATACTTTTGTAATGAATTAATTATTAATTGATACTAATTAATAACAATTGTTAATTATTAATATTAATTGATACTAATAAAAATTAAATATTAATATTAATTTATACTAATTAATAATTTTAATATTGATTGACACTAATTAAGCCATTAATTGATACTAATTAAGCAATTAATTGATATTAATTAATTTATAATGGAAAATAATTGTGACAGTAATACTTCCATTACATTTTTAGCAAATGTATCAATTTTTATATTAATTGATACTGATTAATACTACTTATATTAACTTTTATTAATGAAATATTTTTTTTAAATTAAAACTAAAAAAAAATGACAAAATAATCATTTTTATATCATATAAGGGCAGAAAAGACAATTATACAGTAAAAAGCTATTTTACAGCTTATTAACCAAACACTACTTTGCTGCTTAAATCTATAATCACACAGCAGCACCAAACAGGTTAACCACTTATGTTCACAGCTATAAGTCATAATTTGTTAAGTTATAATCTATAATCACTTTTCCCCAACTCTACCAAACAGGGCCATAGAAGGTTTTAACCCGTAACTTGAGACCTATTTTGGAAAGTGACTTTTTTTTCACTTATTTTTTTTTATTTTTTTTTGAAAAACGTGCAAAAAAAATGATGTGATTTAAATAAATCAATAAATTAATAAATTGATTTTTTTCTTAGTTACCAAAATAAGCCTGAGTATGCTCCTTAAATTTTGTTTATATAATACTTCATTGCATTAAAATGGTAAGATTTTCCAAACATTGTGTTTTAAAATTGTAGCCAAATGATATCATATATATATATATTGACAACGTTATCCAACTCTTTTTTTTTTTTTTTTGTGTCTATTTTAATAGGAAGTAGATAAAGACCTATATATGTTTGGAATTCCTCAATTTCATTTTGAAATATATATATTATATGGTGTACATATATTTTGAAAGAATTGTAATTTATTGGCTTCAATAGAAGATGTGCACACAAAGGAAAAATCTATAGTACATGAAAGTGGTTTTCGTGTATGATATCTAAAAACATATGCACCATTAAATTTGGATAGGATGAAATCCTAGCCATTAGATGTGTTATGACTAAAAATAGATAGGAAACTAAGATGATTTTTCAAAAGGTAAAGTAGTTTTAGTTAATTTAGAAATGAAAAACTAGATCTAACTTATTATTTGTTACAAACATACTTACTATTTATCATTAACTCACTTACTACTTGTTATAAATAAACTTACTATTTAAATATAGGGTAAATTACACTCACACCCCTTGAAATTTGGGTTTAATACATATCACTCTTTGACGTTTGAGAAATTACACTAACCCCCTTATCAATGTAATTATTTAGACAGAATGAAGACATTGAACTCATGCACTCTCTCTTTTTTTGCTTTGTTTTACTTTCTCTTTTTTTTTTTTTTCCATTCCTTTACTTTTTTTTAATGTAATTTCCTCTGTTTTTCTACTAGGAGTTGTTACTTTTTATATAAGTAGGGAGGTTTGTGAAATGAAATTATTAACCACAGGGGTGGGAATGTAATTTCCAAAACGTCAAGTGGTGAGTAGTAATTGGGTCAAACCTCTAGGGGTGTCAATGTAATTTACCCATAAATATAAATAAAATACAACTCAACAATATTACCTGTTAATCAGATCACAATTTTTTTGTCTCAATAGTTGTGTTCTCTTTTGTATTATAAATCAATTTTAAACACATAAAACTAATGACACACTACGGTTGGTTTGGGAAGTGGGTTGGCTTTTTGGTTTTTTGGCTATTTTAGCCTGGGCTAAAAAGCTTGGTTTGGGAAGGGTTTTTTGGCTTTTTGGCTTTTTTGACTTTTTTTGTGAGAGAAGAGTGTAATGATTATGGGTTGGATGTGATGTTTTGTTTTTTGTGACTAAAATAGCCAAAAAAGCCCCATATTCTTCTTCCCAAATGTGAAGGGAAACATGGAAACATGATTTTTTTATTATTGATGCATCAAATTGGGAAACATGTTGCCTAAATTGTATAATAAAATAAGATAAATAGATTCATGATTTGATAAATTAAATCAAAAACATCCAATAAACCATATTTAATAAATTACATTCTAGAGCATGAAACATGATTAACAGAAATACATATGGAACTGAAATATTGAAAATAAGGAATCAAACCAAATTCTGTGTAATACCACAGTGTCCTTAAAATAGATTAGCCGCCTCACCGTGGATGCTGGAGGAACGTCAACTTCTGTTTCCCAGGATAAGATGGTTAAGATTGGCTAACGCAGAAACACCTTTTGTTAGCTTTGGCGAACCGATAATGGCAACACTCTCTTACATAGGAAGAATATATTATAGGATAGTTTGGCATTTTTAAAAAAAGTTAAAAAGTCAAAAAGTCACTATCATATTTAAGTCACATCATCCTATTTAAGTCACATCACCTCTAACACATCATTTCAAACCCAACCCAAACCCAACTCATATTTCATAAAAAGTCAAAAAGTGCACTTATTTAAATCATCCCAAACAACCCCTAACTTGACTATAATTTGAGAGAAAAATTTTTGCACCAAAACCAAGGGAGATGGGTCTCCTTTTATACACAATGGGGGAGAGAGAAGGAGCCTCCAGCCATGAAGACTAACAACCAATGCCAATGAAGGCTGGCAACCAATACTCATTACTCCTGCAAAACTGCTGGAGTAATGGACCAAAACTAATGGGACAATAATATATATGAGATATATATTCTGTATACACAAGTGTATATATTTACAGCAGACTTGGCCCAAAAAGATTAGGTTGGTGGACCACCAATCCGGCCCAGCCCAAACCTAATCCATTCCAGCAAGCCTCAAGCCCAAGCCCAAGTCCCAAGATCCATGATCCACGACCCACGAATCACGAGCCACAGACCTGGACCCAGTTCGGTTCGATTCGGGCGAGCAAATGGCACGCGCGCACGTATGTGGCAATTTTTCCATAACCAACTTGGACCATAGTCTTGACCTAAGCCCATCCTTGAAACATCCATAACTCCCTTCCTTCGGAAAATTTGGATTCTCCAAAGGGCTCATGCCCTTATCAAAATCTTAAAGTTTAAATACCCATCAAAGCTTTCCTCTACAGTCAATGTGGGATTGGTAGTTATACACAATTCTCAATACCTCATTCATGAAGCCATCTTTATGAGACAATTTCTCATTCAATTCTTAATGGTTTTTAGTCATTCTTTTTGTGGTGTAAAGACCTTGTTACAAAGAATCTAAACATATTTAATCCCACATCAACTAGTAGTTAGGACCTACTTTAATTTCATATTAAAGTTACCAAAAAACTAATTTTTCCAATAATCCCCTACATGAATAAAAATTGACCGAATAAAGAAAAACGGACAATGTTTACAATAAAGACTTGGAGAGAGAGCACATAGACTAACCCTACATTAGAAAAAGTAGCTATTGGCCTTGAACCTTTCGTAGTGAAAGCCTATCGGATTTACTGACTGACCAGTGAACGTGATGTCTTGAACTGTTCTATCGTTTGTGTAAACTGAGACAATAGACCTCACACAGGAGTCAGTATAACCATTGTTCTTGTTCTCACTAGTGTGTCCAGTATGGCCCTGGAACGCTAGCCTGATTCAGTGAGTGCCTTTAAAGAATTTGGCCTACCAATTCTTAAAGAAGCGGCCTCACTTCGTACTCACATAGGTGACCTATATAAGGTATTGCATTATACCACGATTGATCATTCACATCACTTAGGTCATTAAAAGCCATAGCTTAACCTTCCACCCCCATAGGGTATCACTGTATAAATTAATAGGCAAGAGGATTTACCTCTTCAGTGACTCACCTATTACACGAAATTAGGTTGTCCTTTTGAACCTAGATCTTGGGATCTCCAGTCAAGTAGGTTAGGTTTTCCGTTCCGGTAACATTACTAAAGGCTTTAACCCCATTCCTTTTGAGGACGTTTCTACTAACTCTCGAGTTAACCCTTTGGTTAGCAGATCTGCAATGTTGTCCTTAGACTTTACATAGTCTAGAGAGACAATGCCATTAGAGAGTAGTTGTCGTATGGAATTATGTCTACAGCGGATATGTCTAGACTTTCCATTATACATATGACACTATGCTTGTCCAATCATTGATTGGCTATCACAATGAATATAGATAGCAGGCACAGGTCTCGACCAACGTGGAATATCCTCAATGAACTGGTTAAGCCATTCAGCTTCTTCAGTTGTTTTATCCAAAACCGCTGAAGTGATGGATCAAAACTGATGGGACAATAATATATATGAGATATATATTTTGTATACACAAGTGTATATATCTATAGCAGACTTGGCCCAAAAAAATTTCTCTAAGGAAAACTTAAGTCTTCAAATGTCTTTGACTCTTTGTTGGGTTCGTACGTTTCTTCGATACCTGGCATGAAACGCCATGAGTTTTGAATGCCCAGTAAACGCATACACACCCTATCCCTTTTTCCCAGTCTAATACACAATCACAAATATAACAAGCAAGTAATGAAGCATGATAATCATTCAATAATAAAGGATTACAAGGTTAGATGTTAGAAATATAAAAATCCCCCAAAGAGACTTCGTCCTCCCAACCACAAGAATCGGACGCGGCTTATTCGGTATGCCCCCTCTTTTGCTGCTTTGTTGCAGAACTAACCTCGGATGCCTACCAACGGTTATATACCGCGTAGCGCCAACCGCAAGGCCTCAAAAGAGACGGTAATAATGGGCCTTGCCCAAATCCCTCCTCACACCAAACCACCTAGGGTTCGAATACAACCGCTCCGTTCAAGGGTTCCGAAAACTACTTGCGCAAGACTTTAACTTCCAAATAGGGAACGCATCCCCGTCAACCAATCAATATCTTAGTAATCTTGTCCAAAAATTCGCAACCCATTACCACCCATTAAGTTTCCCGTTTGAGTTAGATAATTTAAGTCAGAGTTAGGACATGCTCTTGAAACAACGTCTATTGCACAAGTTTGAACAACTAGATAGCACAATTAAAAGGAAACAAGGTTACAACACATGATATTCACATATGAAGATAGGCACAAGTAGTTCTAAGCATATTCAAGTAGTTACGGGAATAAGTTCGCATATGAATATAATTTCCAGATTTGCATAAATGTGAGCACCATCGAAGGATTAAAATAAAATACATAACCCTATGACATGTGAAATATCATATCGAGACATGATCATAAATTAATAAGCATATTTATGAACACAATAGCATGAAATACTAATGCCAAATAGAAATTTTAGATTTAGTACCCGTTAAAGATTAAAATCGAAAGGGTTGGTAGAGATTTTTACAGAACTCGGCCTTCCTATGGTTCATAGAGAATTTAATCTAGTTTTCAAAACATATTTCGGAAATGGGATAGCTTTTCTAGATTTTAAGTTATTTAGAAAACACTCCAGCGCTGTCCAAATTCGTTGACCGTTACGAAAATTTGATTTCCTTGCAAACCGCTCACTGTTTTTCAATGAAACCAATTTTAGTTGAAAGATAACTCCTTAAGGAAGATTTTGACATAAAATAGAGGTCCAGAATAATTTTCTACATTTTTCTAGAAATTTTGAAAGTTGGCTGCGAAAACAGATTCTAAGGCACAATACCCAAAACAAGAAGATTTGTGAGAAAAGAGATCCACTATGGGAAAATTTTCATTTCTTTTGTGATGAAAACATGCTAACTAAAATATATTAAACTCAGAAAATTTGCTTGAAGGTGTGCCTGTAATAACCCTCATCACTGATCACTGATTAATTACCGATTACTGCTAAACTGAGAATGATTATGGTTGGTAATTGAACTGACTGGATTACCGAACTGACTGACTGAAATCTGAAACTGAATTAATTGCCTGTATCTGTTTGAATTGCATTTTATCTGTTTGACTGTTTAATTATCTGTTCAGTTTTTATGTTTAAACTGTTAATTGAAGGCCTTATCGGCGGCCGAATCCAAAATTGATTGATGTTCCATGATCAGTAGAAATAATGTGATTTTATGGTGTATTTATCTGAAATGTGATTTCGTATGATTAAAGTAGATTAAATATTGATAAATTACACAAATTGGACCTAATTACCATATTGCCATCTAGTGGGCCTTTGTTTATTGATTTTTGGAGCCTCATTACACTTAGACACACACATTCCATCAGCCATTTTGTTGCCTCCAACCGACCAAGATAGAGAGAGAGAGAGAGAGAATTAAGGGAGATTTTGGCCTCATCTTGTGTATTGCTTGATGATCTTGAAGAACTTGAAGTGTAGATTGTCAATTAAACCTCTAGACTTGTCATTGAGGAACTTAGGTATGAATTTCATCCTTCTAATTGTGTATTCAAGCCCTATCTAGCATGGATCATGATAATTTAATGAGTTAAGTCAAGAATTGGTTCAATAATGTCGTATTGGAGCTCATTCCATGCATGCATGTATGTATTGTTGAGTTTTGGGTTGATTTCATGGCAAATGTTGCATGCATGATCATGTTAATGTTTAGGACCATGATTTCATCTTGTTTTTGAAAGAAATGAGCTCAATTGAGCAAGCATTAAAACTTTAAATTGGTTTGAATGCATGCATGTCATATTTGAACATTGTTCATGAAAATGGGTTTGAAAATGAGTTTAATTGAAACACCCTTGGGCTTTGATTTCTCAAATTGACCTTTGTAACATGTTGTTCTATGAGTTTACTTATGTTTTCCAGGAAATGGGCCCAAGAGGATCGAATTTGGTGTTTGAAAACTTGAGTTTTGAGCTTGGAGCTCAAATCTGGATTTTCCAGATTTTGGTCTTCCGCTCGAGCGGGGGAAGTGCCGCTCGAGCGGGAAAATCGAGCTCCCAGCATCTTGCACTGTGCATCAGTCCGCTCGAGCGGAGGATTGGGCGCTCGAGCGGAGGACTGGGTGACACGCTCGAGCGGGCGTCGAGCGTGAATTTCACCTATCCAGTACTTTTTGGTCCGCTCGAGCGGGAAAGTTTACGCTCGAGCGGGGACCTTTGTTGCATGTCCGCTCAAGCGGGTAAACCTGCGCTCGAGCGGGACTCTGTTTTTCTGAAATTCTGAAAAATGTTTTCTGAACACATCTTTGCATGCTCATCACATCCTAGGCATTCCTAGGGCATATTTAAGGCATCTTAAAGAGGATATGAATGTAGAACACACCAAGGCAAATTTAGGGATTAAGTTATTATCTTTCCCCAACTGTGAAACTTAGTGTGTGTTCAATCTATTAACTGTATAGGGTTGGCATTCCCGAGGAGACGCTCTAGTTCACTGTAGCCCAGAACTCTGTGAGTAACAATTGTGTAAAGATATGTTCAAATGATTATCTTTTGAATACTGAACTGAACTGTTTACTGAACTGGTATTATTTACTGAATGAATGTATGTCCTTTATTTCTGAACTGTACTGTGGCATCCTTAGCACCTACTGTTTACTATTACTGTTACAGAGATCTCTGTCGGTTCCCTCGTGGAACCACTACTGTTTACTGATTGATGGCCATCATTACTGTTCGGTCTTTAAGACCTACTGTTTACTGTTATGCTACTGGATGTACCACATATGACTGTTTACTGTACTGAACAACTGATATACTGATTTAATGAACTGTTTTCATTACTGTAAGGACATTCATCTTAAACCTCTTTACGCTTTATGTTATTCACTGGGCTTTAACTCACTGCTCATATATATATGTAAGGCACCGGATCAAAGCTAGAGGCGTCGGGGTTAACTCCAGTTTTGTCAAGCCAACCAATGTGCCTTACTGCGAGGTTCCGAACCTGCCAAGCTATGGCTTAGGGGTGTTTTTATTTTCCCCATCTGTCTCTGTACCGTTTTGTAACACTGTATAGGGTGAACGTTTTGCCTGTACTGTTTATCAGGGATCAAGTCCCTGTTCTGACTGGTTGTATATTATTTGCATACTGTTTCGTACTGTTCTGTATAAATTTATGAAAAATCTTTTTGGCATACAGATTGTCACAGCTCATTGGACATTATTTATTTACTGTATTGGCTTTCGCCAAGCCCCTGTACTCTGTATTACTGTATTACTGTTAAGCAGGCCTTCGGTAATCTCGGATTACTGGCCGGTTACGGTGCTAAACCCATAGGGGCGGGTTTGGGTCGTGACAGAGTGGTATCAGAGCGATACTTAACCACGAGTTATACCGCACACACGTGTCCAAATGAGCTATAGGGTGTCCTAGAAAAGCAATTAGGGCATTACATGAGTGTGAAAAGTGTGTGGTTATGACATGACTGAATGCATGCTAATGTGTTAAACTGTTTAAGTATGCAACTGTTTATGTTTATAATTGTTATAACTGCTTATAGTGAAATGGATAATGCAAATGAATCTGAATCCTCATCTACTGAGGCAAGAATGGCAAGAATGGAAAGAATGATGGAACTGATAACTGTAAGATTAGAGCAACAACAGAACCAACAGCCCTCACCTCCTCCTCCGGCCGTACCGGAACAGAATGTGAATGTGAATGATGGGGACATAATTGCTCTCACCCAGAAGTTCAGCAAACTGAAACCGCCATCCTTTCAGGGAGGCCTTGAACCGTTAAAGGCTGAAGCTTTGGTTCTGGAGACCAAAAAATTGTTTGAGGTTTTTCCATGTTCTGAGGCACATAAAGTGCTGTTGGCTACCTTTACTCTGCAAGAGGAAGCAAGAAGGTGGTGGATGCTTACCCGTGAGGACAACACTGTTATGACTTGGGCTCAATTCAAAGTAGCCTTCTTTGAAAAGTACTTCCCTTAATGTGTCAGGGATAGGAAGGTGACGGACTTTGAACAACTGAGGCAGGGCACGATGTCCGTTGCCGAATATGAAACAAAGTTTACCGGACTTGCTAGATATGCACCACATATGGTGGACACTGATTATAAGAAGGCCAGAAGGTTTGAAGGCGGCCTGAATGTTGCAATACTCGACAGAATAAATGTTTTAAAGCTACCAACCTATGTCGGTGTTCTTGACCGAGCATTGATGGCTAAGTCGAACATCGAAGCAGTGAAACAATCTGAATCACCAGCGTCTGAATGGCGTGGTAAAAGGCAGAATTTTAAGTTCAAGAAAGGCAAGAACAACCCGCTGAACAAAAAGCAAAATACAGGGTCAACGACTACTTCTAGTCAAGGAAACCGTTCCTTTCCGCCCTGTTCCGAATGTGGTAAGAACCATAAGGGAGTTTGTTATAAAATTTCTGGTGCTTGTTACAGGTGTGGCAAGGTGGGCCACATGGTGAAAGATTGCCCTTCCACTGCTCTGGGCAATAGTAAAGCTGCACCAAACGCAGCAGCATCAACTGTAGCATCAAAGCCTAACCCCAAAGCTACCGGGAAAGAGCCTATGAGGCAAGGCCGAGTGTTCGCCCTAGTACCGAGAGACGTGCAAAATACTGAAACCGTTGTGTCAGGTATCCTCTCTATTTGTGCTCAAAATGCATATGTACTGATTGATTCGGGGTCTACACACATTCATATGTGTCGCATGCTTTTTCACGGAAATTGAATAGACCCTTAGAACCCATGAATTATCTGTTAGCTGTATCATCACCTGTTGGGGATCCATGACATGTGCTTATATGTACCCTGCATGTGAAATCATTGTTGGGGATATGCATCTGTTTATTGATTTACTGCCATTGAACATTGATCATTTTGATGTAATATTGGGGATGGACTGGTTACAAAAATATCATGCTACCATTGACTGTGTGACAAAGCAAGTTGTTTTCCGTCCACCTGGTTTACCCGAATTTGTATTTAATGGAAGTGGAGTAGTACCTCCTCCGTATTTGATTTCTTCTGTGAAAGCCATTAAATTGATTAGAAAGGGGTGTAAAGGATATATGTGTTATGTACTGACTGTACCTACTGGTGATAATATTAAAACTGATGTGAACTGTATTCCTATAGTCAGAGAATTCCCAGATGTATTTCCAGATGATCTGCCAGGGGATTTGATTGACAGGGAGATTGAGTTCACCGTTGATGTGATTCCGGGTACACAGCCTGTATCGAAAGCTCCTTACCAAATGGCTCCAACTGAATTGAAAGAATTGAAAGTGCAACTGCAAGAACTGTTAGACAAGAAGTTTATCAAGCCTAGTACCTCATCGTGGGGCGCACCCTTCTTTTTGTAAAGAAGAAAGACAGCTCACTGAGACTGTGCATTGATTACCGTGAACTGAACAAGGTAACTGTGAAAAATAAATACCCATTGCCGCGTATTGATGATTTGTTTGATCAGTTACAGGGTGCTCAAGTGTTTTCCAAGATTGATCTCAGATCGGGGTACCATCAATTGAAAGTTAAACCAGAAGACATTGACAAAACTGCTTTTCGAACGAGGTATGGACACTATGAATTTTTAGTTATGCCTTTTGGAGTTACCAATGCACCTGCAGCATTTATGGACCTCATGAATAGAATCTTTCAACCGTACCTTGATGACTTTATTGTGGTATTCATTGATGACATATTGATTTACTCCAAAAGTATAGAAGAACATGAACATCATCTGAGACTTGCCCTGCAGACCCTAAGGGAACAGAAACTGTATGCTAAACTGTCTAAATGTGAATTTTGGCTTGACCATGTTATGTTTTTGGGGCATGTTGTTAGCAAAGATGGGATTTCTGTTGATCCGCAGAAAATTGAAGCTGTAGTGAACTGGCCTAGACCAACAAATGTGACCGAAGTCCGAAGCTTTTTGGGTTTGGCTGGCTATTACAGAAGGTTCGTCAAAGATTTCTCCAAAAATGCCTTACCATTGACTCAGTTAACCCAGAATGGGACATCATTTGACTGGACTGACCAAAGGGAATCAGCATTTCAAGAATTGAAAACTCGACTTGTGACTGCACCTGTTCTTACCTTACCTTCAGGTACGGATGGTTTTACCATATTTAGTGATGCTTCTTATAAGGGTTTGGGGTGTGTTTTAATGCAGAATGGGAGAGTTATTGCTTATGCTTCCCGACAACTGAGACCACATGAAAAGAACTACCCGACCCATGATCTGGAACTTGCTGCAGTAGTATTTGCACTGAAAATCTGGCGTCACTATCTGTATGGGGCGACATGTGAGGCATATACTGACCACAAGAGTCTGAAGTATTTCTTCACCTAGAAAGAACTGAATATGAGACAGCGGAGATGGTTAGAATTGATCAAAGATTATGACCTACAGATTCTGTATCATCCGGGAAAAGCCAATACCGTTGCTGATGCACTGAGCCGGAAGTCGATTGCAAATTTAGCTTGTTTGCTCACCGGACAGAAAGAGTTGCTTTGTGACCTTGAAAAATCTGAAATTGAAGTTGTTTTGAAGAACAAGGTGGAACAATAGCTGCTATTTCTGCTCAACCGGCATTGATTGAAGAAATTAAGGAGAAACAGCAACAGGATGACTTCTTGAAAAAGATCATCGAAGAAAGGAATCTAAACCGAGACCGGGGATTCAAATTTGAAGGTAATGTACTGAAATTTCAAGAAAGACTGTGTGTACCGAATGACACTGAACTAAAAAGAAGAGTTCTGCAAGAGGGCCACAACTCAAAATTTTCTATCCACCCAGGGAATACGAAAATGTACCAAGATTTGAAACAGAACTTTTGGTGGCCGGGAATGAAGAAAGAAATTGCCGACTTTGTGTCAAAATGTCTTCATTGCCAACAAGTTAAAGCGGAACATCAGCGACCCGCAGGCTTACTGCAACCCTTACCCATACCGGAGTGGAAATGGGAGCATATCACGATGGATTTTATCGTTGGATTGCCTCGCTCAAGAAAAGGTATGGATTCAATTTGGGTTATTGTTGATAGACTGACCAAATCTGCTCACTTCTTACCTGTCAAGACAATTTATAATGCGGACAAGTTGGCTGTAATTTATATTGATGAAATTGTTAGACTGCATGGAGTGCCTGTATCCATTGTTTCTGACAGGGATTCGAAGTTTACATCGAGGTTTTGGCAAAGCCTACAGACTGCATTGGGTACTGAATTGAGACTGAGTAGCGCCTATCATCCTCAGACAGATGGACAGTCAGAAAGGACCATCCAGACTCTGGAGGATTTACTGAGAATGTGTGTCCTTGATTTTCAGGGAAATTGGGAAAGCCATTTGCCTTAGCTGAATTCGCCTACAACAACAGCTATCATTCAAGTATTGGTATGGCGCCTTTCGAGGCATTGTATGGCAGAAAATGTAGATCTCCGATTTGCTGGGCAGAAGTTGGAGATGGGCCTTTGTTTGGGCCCGAGATTGTTGTATGAAACGACTGAGAAAGTGAAACTGATACAGCAGAGACTGAAAACAGCACAGAGCAGACAGAAAAGTTATGCAGATGTCAGAAGACGAGACAGAGAGTATGAAGTGGGTGATCACGTTTTTGTGAAAGTGACACCGATGAAAGGCCAGACTCGTTTTGGAGTCAAAGGCAAGTTAGCGCCGAGATATGTCGGACCGTACGAGATTATTGAGAAAATCAATCCGGTGGCGTATCAAGTTGCGCTTCCTCCTGAAATGGAGCATATGCACAACGTCTTCCACATTTCGATGTTAAGAGATTATCTCCGGGATCCTTTCCATGTGATTGAGCCTACTCGTGTAGTGTTAAGTGATGACTACACTTACGAGGAGCGGCCTATACAGATTGTGAACAGACGGATCAAGAAATTGAGGAACAAGGAGATCCCGTTAGTGAAAGTTGACTGGCAAAACCATGGTGGTGTATATGCCGCTTGGGAAAGGGAAGATGACATGGCCAAAAGATATCCTGAACTGTTTCCACTGAACCCTGTTTTCTTCCAAAATGAAGGTAACTCGAGTTTAGGGGACTAAACTCTTTTTAAGGAGGGGAGACTGTAATAACCCTCATCACTGATCACTGATTAATTACCGATTACTGCTAAACTGAGAATGATTATGGTTGGTAATTGAACTGACTGGATTACCGAACTGACTGACTGAAATCTGAAACTGAATTGATTGCCTGTATCTGTTTGAATTGCATTTTATCTATTTGACTGTTTAATTATCTGTTCAGTTTTTATGTTTAAACTGTTAATTGAAGGCCTTATCGGCGGCCGAATCCAAATTGATTGATATTCCATGATCAGTAGAAATAATGTGATTTTATGGTGTATTTATTGAAATGTGATTTCGTATGATTAAAGTAGATTAAATATTGATAAATTACACAAATTGGACCTAATTACCATATTGCCATCTAGTGGGCCTTTATTTATTGATTTTTGGAGCCTCATTACACTTAGACACACACATTCATCAGCCATTTTGTTGCCTCCAACCGACCAAGATAGAGAGAGAGAGAGAGAATTAAGGGAGATTTTGGCCTCATCTTGTGTATTGCTTGATGATCTTGAAGAACTTGAAGTGTAGATTGTCAATTGAACCTCTAGACTTGTCATTGAGGAACTTAGGTATGAATTTCATCCTTCTAATTGTGTATTCAAGCCCTATCTAGCATGGATCATGATAATTTAATGAGTTAAGTCAAGAATTGGTTCAATAATGTCGTATTGGAGCTCATTCCATGCATGCATGTATGTATTGTTGAGTTTTGGGTTGATTTTATGGCAAATGTTGCATGCATGATCATGTTAATGTTTAGGACCATGATTTCATCTTGTTTTTTGAAAGAAATGAGCTCAATTGAGCAAGCATTAAAACTTTAAATTGGTTTGAATGCATGCATGTCATATTTGAACATTGTTCATGAAAATGGGTTTGAAAATGAGTTTAATTGAAACACCCTTGGGCCTTGATTTCTCAAATTGACCTTTGTAACATGTTGTTCTATGAGTTTACTTATGTTTTCCAGGAAATGGGCCCAAGAGGATCGAATTTGGTGTTTGAAAACTTGAGTTTTGAGCTTGGAGATCAAATCTGGATTTTCCAGATTTTGGTCTTCCGCTCGAGCGGGGGAAGTGCCGCTCGAGCGGGAAAATCGAGCTCCCAGCATCTTGCAGTGTGCATCAGTCCGCTCGAGCGGAGGATTGGGCGCTCGAGCGGAGGATTGGGTGACACGCTCGAGCGGGCGTCGAGCGTGAATTTCACCTATCCAGTACTTTTTGGTCCGCTCGAGCGGGAAAGTTTACGCTCGAGCGGGGACCTTTGTTGCATGTCCGCTCGAGCGGGTAAACCTGCGCTCGAGCGGGACTCTGTTTTTCTGAAATTCTGAAAAATGTTTTCTGAACACATCTTTGCATGCTCATCACATCCTAGGCATTCCTAGGGCATATTTAAGGCATCTTAAAGAGGATATGGATGTAGAACACACCAAGGCAAATTTAGGGATTAAGTTATTATCTTTCCCCAACTGTGAAACTTAGTGTGTGTTCAATCTGTTAACTGTATAGGGTTGGCATTCCCGAGGAGACGCTCTAGTTCACTGTAGCCCAGAACTCTGTGAGTAACAATTGTGTAAAGATATGTTCAAATGATTATCTTTTGAATACTGAACTGAACTGTTTACTGAACTGGTATTATTTACTGAATGAATGTATGTCCTTTATTTCTGAACTGTACTGTGGCATCCTTAGCACCTACTGTTTACTATTACTGTTACAGAGATCTCTGTCAGTTCCCTCGTGGAACCACTACTGTTTACTGATTGATGGCCATCATTACTGTTCGGTCTTTAAGACCTACAGTTTACTGTTATGCTACTGGATGTACCACATATGACTGTTTACTGTACTGAACAACTGATATACTGATTTAATGAACTGTTTTCATTACTGTAAGGACATTCATCTTAAACCTCTTTACGCTTTATGTTATTCACTGGGCTTTAGCTCACTGCTCATATATATATGTAGGTGTATAGGCACCGGATCAAAGCTAGAGGCGTCGGGGTTAACTCCAGTTTTGTCAAGCCAACCAATGTGCCTTACTGTGAGGTTCCGAACCTGCCAAGCTATGGCTTAGGGGTGTTTTTATTTTCCCCATCTGTCTCTGTACCGTTTTGTAACACTGTATAGGGTGAACGTTTTGCGCTGTACTGTTTATCAGGGATCAAGTCCCTGTTCTGACTAGTTGTATATTATTTGCATACTGTTTCGTACTGTTCTGTATAAATTTATGAAAAATCTTTTTGACATACAGACTGTCACAGCTCATTGGACATTGTTTATTTACTGTATTGGCTTCCGCCAAACTCCTGTACTCTGTATTACTGTATTACTGTTAAGCAGGCCTTCGGTAATCTCGGATTACTAGCCGGTTACGGTGCTAAACCCATAGGGGCGGGTTTGGGTCGTGACAGTGCCTTTGGAAAGTTTGAGAGATTGGTATGAAAAAGATAGTTTTGTACCGAAATGAGGGAAACTACAAGAGAGGTAGAATCATGGCTTAACCCTTATCATTTTTAACACAAGTAACTCATCAATAACACATCTGAAAACAATGTTTAGAACTCTTAAGAATATGTATTTGAAAAAGGAAAATGAAAGAGAAGGTTGTGTTGTGGATTACTTGCTAGGCTTGAACAAGATGGCTCTCCTCTTCCTTCCTCTCCCTCTCAAGACTTCTCTCTTACTCTCCTTTCTCTCCTCTAGGCCGAATGTGTGTGTGAGTGTGTTGTTTGTGTTTGCCATGCTAGGGGGTGGTGGTATTTATAGGCAATTTTGGTGTAAAAAGACATAAAGGCCCACTAGTTGAAATTGGATTGAAAAGTTTGGATTTACTTGGAGTCTAATGGAATAGGGAGTGATTAGGGGACTTAATCATAAGATTAGACAATATCTAGTTGGTCTCTAATTGAAATGAAATTAGTGTTGGGAACACAACCCTAGATTTAGGGGTACTAGGTGTTATGGTTTCTAGAATATCATAATTACAATTTCTTGAAAATAGGCCCCTCACAATCTCCGAGGGTGGCCGGCCATGGGAAGGGAGATGAGGCATTTTTTATTCAATATAGGTACTATGGACACACTTCCCAATGTATATATATATATATATATCTCAAATTGATTGATGGTACCTGTAGTATAAAAGTACATGTACTAGTTTTTGGGAAAATTCTTGAATTTAATTAAAGAAGTGAGGGCTTAACTCATGTATTGGAACCTTACTTATGTAGAATTAAATTAAATTAGGCTAAGGAACCTAATTTGGCTAGGATATTCCTGTTTCGAAAAAAAAAAGCTAACCGACAAGATTCGAAATAATTCAAGAAACTGAGGGGCTTTAAGGAAATAATTCAAATGTAAGGGTTTTTAAAGGGAATACATTTTTCAGGGGCTTCACATTAAATGTAATGGAATGAGGAGGATTAGAACCTTAATCATGTATTTAATTATGATCTAGTTAGGTTTAGGACTAATGTAAATACCTTCTAATTAGAAGCACACACATATATATAGCAAATCCTTAGAGGTACCAAAGTCATTATTGCTCCAAGATTTCAAGGGATTTGTTTGTACTAAAGCAAAATGATTATAGCCTAGGAGGTATGATGTCTAGCCATGTGATGGTGAATTGATGGACTTGTTTTATATATATTGTACAAATCTTGAAAATTGGTAAAATATAATGTTAAAAAAAGATTTTAGGGTACAAGTGTATATATAAATATATAATAGTACTTGTTTGGGGTTAATTTGTGATTTAATAAAAATGTGAGGGCTTGGGCTCAATTAAAGTATCTATTTCAAGTGTAGAGTAAATAAATTAGTGTTAGGAAAAATAATTCGGTTTGTATTATCTTGCTTTGAATTTAAAGATAAATAATTGAACGAAGACTATGAAAACCGGGAGTTAAGATTTAGAGCGATTAATCTAAAATTTAAGAGTTAAATAATTAATATTAGAGTGTTAGAAATGATTTCTAAGCTTCCAAGGTCGATTAGGATTTGTATGGGTTTGTCTGTGATGCGTTTTCGGTTCTAGGGTTTAATTTGTGAATAATTGACGAACTAAGGGCTTTATTATAATAACTCAAAATTTTAGGGACCTAATAAGGTTTACAAAAGTCAGGGGTCTCACACAACTGCTAGATACATATCATCCACATCTTATGAGAAATCCTCCATGTCAGCCATGTTAGCCCGACTTTTATTCTGTAGAGGGTATTTCTGTAAGGCTTCTTCTTTTTGCGGCAGTCATCCGCCTGATGCCTATTGCTTCCACAGTTGAAACACTTTCCATTGAACCTAAAAGTAGGTTCATGCGGCTTGTAGACCGGTCTTTTGGAGACATCCCCTCTTGCCCCTAGCTTTGAGCTTTTGCTTGTCGGTGGTGTTTTCCTCACCCCCGAGGACTGGCCATGCTCACCAATGTTTGCTTTTACCGTGGAGGTACTCCCTAATTTCTTAATGTTGTCTTCCTCAATCCGGAGTCTGACAATGAGCTCTTCGACTGTCATCTCCTTTTGTTTGTGTTTCAAGTAGTTTTTAAAGTCTTTCCAGCCGTTAGGTAGCTTCTCAATCAATGTAGCTACCTGGAATGATTCACTCAGGAACATTCCCTCTGTATAAATCTCGTACAGAATTACTTGGAACTCTTGGACCTGACTGATGACGATTTTTGCGTCCACCATCTTGAAGTCCAGAACCCTACCAACAATAAATTTCTTTGCCCCAGTATCCTCGGTCTTGTACTTCTTGTCCAAAGCATCCCACAGCTCTTTTGCCAACTTCTTGGTGTAAAATGCGTTGAATAGTGAATCTGCCAAGCCATTCAGAATGTAGTTCCGACAAAGGAAGTTTGACTGCTTCCAAGCATCTAAAGCCATGAGTTTCTGTTTGTCTTGCTCATTCTCCTCCACAGCTGATGGATCCTCACTCAAAAACCTTGCAAGGCTAAGAGTGGTCAGGTAAAATAGCATTTTCTGCTGCCACCTCTTGAAATTCACTCCCGTGAACTTCTCCAAGCGCTCGTGATGGTTGAGCGGGCCTCTGGGAACAACATGAGTAATAATAGTGTTAACCACAGAGGTCACAGCAACAGGGGTTGGCAAGCCAGTCACCCCAGGGTTCAGATTCCCACCAACATTAGCAGTAGCAGCAGCATCGGTGACAGCTGCCATTTCTGAAAAATACAACAAACTTTCACATTTTGTGTTTCCAGAAATTAAACTTAACACTAGAAAATCCCACAACTAGATATTTAATTCAAAACTAATCTCACCACTTAACCTAGAATTGAACATGGTCAAGAATGTTCCCAGGAAGACTAGAAGGGTCATATCAGTTTCACTTAAATCCCAGTTAACCTTTTGACAAAACTTTCAAGAATATGTTGACTCCTAGTCTATGGAAAACAATTTTTAGAATTAAGTTTTTCCATGGGATGAACTAGATTAAAACAAACTAAGGTCCAACACTTACAAGCAATTTAGAAAAAAAAATAAAAAAAATTTGCTAACCAAATTACAAGCAATGTAAAAAATAGGTATAACAATACAAGCAAATAAAACTTACTTTTACAAATTAGTAAACAACTAGATAAATCACAAGCAAAAATTACTTCAAAATAAGACGAGTAGACCAATCAAATTGAGGATTGTAAGTAGTCCAAAAATTCTTTCCCACGCTTAGGTATTTCTGTTCAACAAAAAAGATTAGTAGTCCAAATTTTATTTCAATCCCAAATTTTATTCATTTGAATTTGTATTTTTTCACCCCCCTCTCCTTGCACATAGGTATTCCTGTAGAGAAAGTTAGCAGAAAACACAACAAAATACAAAACAAATAATATAAAGAAATTGTAAAATACTAAATTAATTTAATTGCAAAATTGAGTAAAAATAAAATGCCAGACAAGTTATACAATTAAACTTATGATTCCTAAATAAATTACAAACCTTATAACTCTAAAAATTAAATTAAAAATTGATTGACAAGAGTTATAGAAAAATTATTACACCATTATCATATAAATAAATGTAGCCAAGTTATAAAAAAATTTATAACTCCAAAATTAAATTAAAATTAATTGCCATGAGTTATAAATAAATTTAATTCACAATGAACATGCAAATAATTCTACCAATTAAAATCATGCAAATATACTAGAAAACACAGAACATGCACATTTTCGACAAATTTAGAAACAAGGAAACAATTGAATTGATCTAGTATGTAAACATATTGAATATGTTGATTATACTAGAAATTAGAAAATAATTAGCATGCCAATATTAACTAATATTTTTAAACACTCATGAGCATGCAAATGATATTATAAAATTATAAAATAAAATTATATAAGAACCAAAATAGCATACAAAATATGCAAGAGAGAAAAACATTCTGATTAAATTATTCCATTATGTTTATGAATTTAATAGACCAACCATGACTTTGTAATCAGGAATTCACATAAATAACAGTGGCTATCTATATACTACAGGTAAACAATAGCATGCATATATATTCCTACAAGTGGTCCGAGGACCATACATATAAAATTATATATTTTGTTTTGTATTAATATGTAATCTTCACACAAGCATACAATTCTAAGTCAAAGAGTCTAAGTATTGTTTTCCCATTTCTATTATTATGCCTCCATTTGGGAAGTGGGTTGGCTTTTTGATTTTTTTTTACTATTTTAGCCTGAGCTAAAAAGCTTCGTTTGGGAAGGACTTTTTGACTTTTTTGGTTTTTTTTCTGAGAAAAGAGTGTAATAATTATGGATTTGATGTGATGTTTTGTTTGTTGTGGCTAAAATAGCCTATTTTGCCTTTTGTGGCTAAAATAGCCACAAACTACCTTGCCAAACAGAGCATACACACAAGCAGCAGTAACATATTTATACAAAGAAATTGAGACTCTAATTAAACTGCTCATGAATATAAAGCATACATGTGGTTCGACTTTTGGGGCAAAACAGTACCATAAATTCTTTTACAATACATATGAATCTAATTATCTAATTTCATGATAAACACATATAATATGTTTTAAGATTGTTGTCTAAATTCTATAATTAAACAAGATAAATAGATTCATGATTTGATGAATTAAATCAAAAACATCCAATAAATCCATATTTAATAAATTACATTCTAGAGCATGAAACATGATTAACAAAAATACATATGGAACCGAAATATTGAAAACAAATAATCAAATCAAATTCTGTGTGATATCACAGTGTCCTTAAAATAGATTAGCCGTCTCACCGTGGGTGCTGGAGGAACGTCGACTTCTGTCTCCTAGGATAAAATGGTTAAGACCGGCTAACGCAGAAGCACCTTCTATTAACTTTGGCGAACCGACAATGATAACATTCTCTTACACGGGAAGAATATATTATAGGAGGAGACTAACTTGACTATAATCTGAGAGAAAAAATTCTGTACCAAAACCAAGGGAGATAGGTTTCCTTTTATACACAATGGGGGAGAGAAAGGAGCCTCCAGCCATGAAGGCTAGCAATCAATGCCCATGAAGGCTGGCAACCAATGCTCATTACTCTTGTAAAATTACTGGAATAATGTACCAAAACTGATGAGACAATAATATATATGAGATATATATTCTGTGTATATATCTACAGCAGACTTGGCCCAAAAAGATTAGGTTGGTGGATCACCAATCCAGCCCAACCCAGCCCAGCCCAGCCCAGCCCAGCCCAAACGTAACCCATTCTTCTAAGTCCCAAGTCTCAAGATCCATGATCCACGGACCCAGACTAGTTCGAGCAGGCGTGTGGCAATTTTGCCATAACCAACTTAGATCATAGTTTTGGCCCAAGCCCATTCTTGAAGCATCTATAACTCCCTTCCTTCAGAAAATTTGGATGCCCCAAAGGACTCATTCCCTTATCAAAATCTTAAAATTTAAATACCCATCATAGCTTTTCTCTACAATTAATGTGGGATTGATAGTTATACACAATTTCCAATACCTCATTCATGAGGCCATCTTTATGAAATAATTTCTCATTCAATTCTTAATGATTTTTTATCATTCTTTTTGTGGTGTAAAGACTTTGTTACAAAGAATCTAAACCCGTTTAATCCTATCTCAACCAATGGTTGGGATCTACTTTAATTTCATATTAAAGATACCAAAAAACCAATTTTTTCAACAAAACAATATAAGAAAGATACATCAAAAAAATAAAAGATGCAGAAAGAGAAGCATCAAGCTTAGAAATGAATCCCAATTAGATTGGAATCTATCATAAAGCCCAATCATGTATTGCCCATAGTATGAAAAACAGGGGATAGATGGCAAAATGCCAATCTAATGGCAAGAAGTAAACAGAAATAGAGGTTATATGAAAAACAAACTGAAAAATTGCCTTTTTTTTTGCTTTGATCATTCGAATGTCTTAGATGTGGATAATGGAATCTTGAATTGAGAATTTAGCTGATCCTGAGTTGTACTTTATCCACTGAACCAAATGAATTTTTATTTCATTTACTAAAGAAAGTGTTTTATTTCATTTTATCAAAATAAAGAACCAAACTGTGTTTTGTTAGTTCGGTTTGATTTGCTTCTAAGATTTTTATGATTTTGTTCCAAATTTTATGAATATGTAGATAGTCATTTGAGCATTAATTTACTCTTAAACAAACCAAATCAAACCATGTTGAGTTCCTAACAGGGGATCTTATTCTTTAATGTGATTCTACTAATCATTTGTTGTGAGTCTATTAAATATAATAAAATTCATAAGTTATATCGATATGCCTTTTAATAAAGTTAAAATAATTGTAATGAATACATATAGTTTGTAAATAAAAGAATAAATAAGAATAAAATATATATTTCAATATTAAAGAAATAACATCAATTTTTTTTTTTTTTTGACACATTTAGTGAGAAGTGTTATTTATAGAATTGTTTGAGGTTCGGTCATACTTAAGATATTTTATTTCAATAAGTCTTGTTAATTTATTTTTTTCAGAAATACCTACACATAAATATATATGTCTAACTAAAATAAAAATTATTAAGTACACTATTACAATCTTACCAAATAGGATTAGTAGGTATTTGTTTTTATTCATGCAACTAATGAAATATTATTAAAAAAACTAAATATCACATGAATTAAAATTTAAAGAAAATCTAATATAATTATGCTAAATTTGATGAAAATCAATGCATTTTTTAAAGCTTTCAAAAAGAATAGTGTAATTTTTTTTACTTCATTTTAAAATAATCGATGGTACAACATGTATCAATTACGGGTGTTTTAGGAAGTTGGTAAAAAGTTAGTTTTTGGCTTTTTACCAAGTTTTTTAGTTTTTTGGAAAAGGATTTGGGAAGTTGGTAAAAAACTGGCTTTTGATTTTTTAGTTTAATATTTGTTTATGGTGTCAAATCAAATTAAAATGACCAAAATACCCTTACCCAACATAAGAATTTTTTTTATTTTTATTTTTTTGTCATAGGCTCCTATTTGTAATTTCACACTTGCGTTTTTATAACTTCCCAAACCAATTTTGTTGTGTTTTTGCCACTTGTGTTTTTTTGACCTTTTGACAAAAACGTGATTTTTTATTTTGGTTCCCAAAATGGCACTAGTATATCAATTAATGTATTAACATATCTTATGTCATTATTACTAAGCTAACCCATTATACAAATTACAAATATTTAAAATATTTAAAATTATATCACACCATCTATTCGTACACTAATTAATATACCAATTGATATATATAGGATGATTCAAAATAATTGGGTGCGACACCATGGAATTACAGGTAAACCCCACCTATCAAACCGGTGACTACCGGTCACTCAGATCTGCTGATATAACTTTTCACTTTTTAGGCGCTGTTTGGGAATGAGATTTTTTGGTTTTTTTTTTTTTTTTTTCACCAGAAGACAAATTAGTTACAAAATTAAAAAAAATAAATCCAAATAAAATATCACATCAAATTCTATAACTATTTTATTTTTTCTCTCACAAATATCAAATTCAATTACAAAAAACCTAATTATCTTCCTAAACACAAAAAATTTTTTTTTTTTCAATAATCTATCTATACTATGTACTAAGCAAAATGGGATTTTTAACCCACAAGCCTTGTGGGAGCTCCAATATCCCAATCCTAATTTTTTAATTTTTTGATTTAAAAAAAAAAAAAAATCTCAACATTTATTAATTTCTTCCAATCCTCATGCCTTTTGGGAGATTTGGTCAAAACCCCCTTATAATTAAACTTTAACTAGCCTATCACCCGTGCTATGCACGGGATAATTATAGATATTTTATATTTATTTTAGATTTTTTTTAATATATAAATTATATTTTTTAAGATTTTTTATAAAAATAATTTAACAATCTTATCACTAATCATAGTGTATAGGTGAAGTTGAAAAGGGTACTGCAGTAATTATACATGGATTGTATCTATAATTATTTGTATGATGTGATTTTAAATGCTGATTAGGGGATTTTGACCAAATCAATAAATGCAGGCATGTGGAAAGACATGTGGATTGAAAAAATTTAATAAATACTGCTCAGAGGATTTTGACCAAATCAATAAATGCTGAGATTTTTTTTAAATAAAAAATAAAAAATTTAGAAAATTCAGATTGGGATATTGAAACTCTCACAGGCCTTCGGAGTTAAAAACCCCATTTTGCTTAATATATAGTATAGATAATATATATATATATATAGATTATAAGATGAGAGAAATAAAGTGCTATCTTATTATAATAGAGGAGATCTTATAAAAAAAACGTGTAGACATGAATGCCGTCCTATTTTATTGTGTTTACAATTATCTATATATGTGAATTGTGATTTTAAAATTTTTTTTTTTAAATGTCTTCTTTTTTTCCTTTTTTATATTATATTAAAATTTAATATTTTGATAATAATCATATGTGTTGGACTTTTCAAGGAATTAAATGTCTTTTTTTTATATTATATTATATTAAAGTTTAACCCACAAGCCTTGTGGGAGCTCCAATATCCCAATCCTAATTTTCTAATTTTTTGATTTAAAAAAAAAAAAACCTCAACATTTATTAATTTCTTCCAATCCTCATGCCTTTTGGGAGATTTGGTCAAAACCCCCTCATAATTAAACTTTAACTAGCCTATCACCCGTGCTATGCATGAGATAATTATAGATATTTTATATTTGTTTTAGATTTTTTTTAATATATAAATTATGTTTTTTAAGATTTTTTATAAAAATAATTTAACAATCTTATCACTAATCATAGTGTATAGGTGAAGTTGAAAAGGGTACTGCAGTAACTATACATGGATTGTATCTATAATTATTTGTATGATGTGATTTTAAATACTGATTAGGGGATTTTGACCAAATCAATAAATGTAGGCATGTGAAAAGACATGTGGATTGAAAAAAATTAATAAATACTGATCAGAGGATTTTGACCAAATCAATAAATGCTGAGATTTTTTTTGAATAAAAAATAAAAAATTTAGAAAATTCAGATTGGGATATTGAAACTCTCACAGGTCTTCGGAGTTAAAAACCCCATTTTGCTTAATATATAGTATAGATAATATAATATATATATATATATATAGATTATAAGATGAGAGAAATAAAGTGCTATCTTATTATAATGGAGGAGATCTTATAAAAAAAATGTGTAGACATGAATGCCATCCTATTTTATTGTGTTTACAATTATCTATATATGTGAATTGTGATTTTTAAATTTTTTTTTTAAATGTCTTCTTTTTTTCCTTTTTTATATTATATTAAAATTTAATATTTTGATAATAATTATATGTGTTGGACTTTTCGAGGAATTAAATGTCTTTTTTTTTATTTTATATTATATTATATTAAAGTTTAATATTTTGATAATAATCATATGTATTGGACTTTTGAAGAATTTTTTTTATGTTTGTTCTTAATGCATTAAAGTGTTATTATGAGAGTTCAGATCCTCTCCTTGCAAGAGTTTACGAGCGTGCGTCCTTGCAACGGCTGAGATCAGCCGTTGCACATCTAACGGCTGAGATTTTAAAAAAAAAAAAAAAAAATTTGAAATTTCACTCAAAATCCCGCCCGTTGCTAGTTATATCACTCAGCTATATTTCACTCAGCCTCGCACGAGGCCGTCCTCCTCCACCGCACCGACCCTCCCCGGCGAGTAGTCCCCTAGACGGCACCGGCGATGACCAGTCCCCCAGACGACACCGGCTGAGCGAAGAAATTTGTTCCCCAGGTTTGTATTCGAAACTCCTGCACTGTGAATTGGTTCTGATAAAAATTAGGGCTTTCACTGTTACAAAAATTAGGGCTTCCACTGTGCATATTGTTATTGATAATTTCAGTATTGGTTCTGATCTATTGTTGTTGACTGGTTGTGAAATCCGTAATGTGAAATTTAGGGCTTTGGTTCTGATATATTGTTGTGAAATCCCTAATGTGAAATCCGTAAATATGAAATCCCAAATTTCAAACTTTTTCGTAAATGATGGCAAATGGTCAGAAGAACATTACTGATTTAATTCATCCCATTCCCCCCAAGAAATAACAGAATTGGAAACATATATTATTAAGGATTTGCTTTAAATTTTTCATATTTTGTTTGATGATAATTGTATTTGGGTGTTTGTGAATCTATGTTTAATGGGTTTGTGTTTTTTGCATCTATTTTTGGTGTAAAGAAACAGTTGTATTTTTACCTTTGGATCATCTCATTAGAGATAAACATGTAGTTCTTGAATTTGTTCTTGTATGTATCTATTATAATTGTTTATGATTATGTTATTGTTCTTGCCATTGTTGAGTTTCTGGTTTTGAGATTTATGAGTCCAAGTCCAAAATTTGGCAAATCCTCTACCTGGATCCACAGCTATAAGTAAGCAAAGAATGTTGCTTCAACAGCTCCTAATAAATGTCTAGCTTGATACATTTGACATATCTTCATACACCCAGCAAAGTCACTTCAAGTAGGGTCCAAGGTTCAGTTGATCAGTGATCCAGGCATTTTCAAATAAATAAGTCGCTCCCTCTCATGATCACCCAGAGCAGCAACCTGTTAAAAAAGGATCAAATACTGAGTGGTGGACCAATCTCATGATGGGCTCAATGCTGAGAATTTTACAAAAGCATTAAAAGATGGCCTAAGAACACAAAATATTCACACAATCCCTCCTGAAACAGAATTTTACTATGATTTCTAATAAAGTCACTTGTAGGAAATGAACAATAGCTGGCCCTAAGTAAATGGAACAAGGCTTTTTGAGTTAGTTGGCTTTTTCAATTTTCGTCTTCATAACGCCTGTTTGGTAAAACTTATGAACACTTTTTTAGGCTTGATTTTTTGAAATGTGTGTTGTGGGTTGTTATACTTTGGCAATATGTGTTGTTTTGTTTGGATAAATTTTGAACCCTTTTTTCTCCAGCTCAAAATAACTCAAAAACATTTTGAAAAATGGCAGATTTTGAATGCAGATATTGAAAAATGGCAGATTTTGAAAAATGGCAGATTTTGAGTTGATGCTCAAAATAACTCAATATGTGTGTGTTGTTTTGTTATACTTTGTATGCAGATTTTGAAAAATGGCTTCTTCTTCTAACATTAGCGACATTAGATTACAACCGAGGCTGTGCAATTGTGGAAGAACTGCTACCTTACGTATTGTACAAACCAATGAAAATGGAAATGAATGGCATATGTTCTTTGTTTGCCCATCAAGATATGTAAGTTTGTAATTCTAACTATTTTCTTCGTTGAGTAGTCACATTGATATTTGTCTTGTTCGACTAACTTATTCTCATGCATTGCAGAGTAAAACTCCCACTCCCCATTGCAATTACTTCAAGTTCGTGGATGAAGATGATGAAGCCGTTACGTCCAGAATCCGTTCGAACTGTACAGCGTGTGATGGTATAACAGTACAAGACTTTGACGATATAAGGACGAGGCTTCATTACATGGAAACGAACTATGGTCGAAGGCTTGAAAGGATGGAAAGGAATATCAAAGTGATGGTGTACTTCATTGTATTTGCTACCATTTTCTACTTTATCATGTAACTTGGTAGTTTGTAGCATCTTCGGTTGTATGTACATGAACTTGTTATGCAATATCTATTATGTATTTCCCTGAACTTGTGGCCTCAACTTTGGAATGAATGATGGAATGACTTTTGGAATGAATTTTGGAATGAAGTATGGCACATTTTCGAATGAATGAATCAATTTTGGAATGAATGAATGAATGAATTATCTATTATCTGCTGAATGGAGTATGACACATTTTGGAATGAATGAATGAATAAATGAATGATGGAATTTTGGACTGAATGAATGAATGGAATTCTGAGTATGGCAGCATCAGATCATGTTGAATGAATTCTGAGTTTGGCAGCAGGAGATCCACCATATCTGTTATCTGTGATATATATGTTGAATGAATGATGGAATGAAGCTGTAGCAAACATTGGAGTGATATTGTGATATTGCTATTTGTTATTTGTGATATTGCTATCTGTGATATTGATATTGTGATGGAATGAAGCTGTAGCAGATCTAGCATTGCTATGTGTTACCAAGCCTTGTTCACTGCTATGTGATATTGTGTTGAACTATAGCACATTCAGACCACACCACACCAGACTAGCAAATGCAGACCATACCAGAACCAGAACCAGACCAGACCAGACTAGGCCAGAACCAGCAGATTCAGAGCAGACCAGACCAGACCAGACCAGACTAGGCCAGAACTAGCAGATTCAGAGCAGACCAGACCAGACCAATGCAGACCAGACCAGACCAGCAGATGCAACACATGTTATGGCACATTACAAGATTTTACAAGCCATTAACATACATACAGGTACATACAGCAAGGCATTACAAAAAACACAGTCATTCTCATTAAACACAAGGCATTACTTGAGAAGCCATTTGCAAAAAAACAGTCATTCTCATTAAACACAATCAGAATTTCAACACACATACAGCCGTAGTTTCAACACACATGTTTAACACAATTTCAACAGACATTGGAGTGGAGTTTGAACAGCAATTTCAACATCACTTTCCAGCCATCAAGGCATTTGAACACACATAAAGGCCATTACTTCACTTCTCAGCAACATCAGAATTTGTGCAGCAATCCAGCATGAGTTTGCTTCACAATTTGAGATGGTATCATTTCACTTTGCATGCCATTTGCTTCTTCAGTTTGCTTGTCTTTGTGCTTGTCCATAGCCTAAAATGGACAAACACAGAATTTAATTGAAAAAAAAAACTACAAACAAAAACTACTTCAAATTTAATTTTCAACAACTAAAAATCCAGAATTTTAAGCAACTACAAATTCAAAAGACATCAACGACAAACCTGACTCCACATTGGACTGTTTGATTCTTGAGAATATCGAAACCCAATGTCATATCCATATGAACCTTGAAGTAGTGACTGGAATGTTGGTTCAGCAGGATACCGTTGAGGCATTGAATTTGGCAAAGAATTATGCACTACATACATGTCCTGCAAATTGGCAAAAAACAATGTCATATATTAGGCTTCCCAATTATGGGTTGAGTCACATATTATATCCATCAAAAAAATACATACATTGTACTAACACTTACATGATGTGTGGGATTCATCAATGAGGGATGAATATAATTACCACCCATGGGCAAAGATGGAGGAAAATGATGAAGGGGATGAAGAGGTTGAAAAAGAGGAACATGTTGACGAACATAGATATCTCCTCCAACAGATAATGAAGAAGGTGCAACTGTTGGACTTGCAACTGATTGTGATAAAGCCAAGCTGTTAGCACGGGATTTTTTTTTGGAGTTCGCTACCAACGCGGCTTCGAATCCACTTTTCACCCTCCTTTTGCCCTTACTAGTTGCCATCTTTTTCTTCAATCCTTTTGGTTGCACAACATGATTCACATCTTCACAATCTACTTCAACGCTTTCGGTGTCATGATCATTACTTACTTCATTTCCAACACCAAAAAGAGTACCTAACTTGCCTTCAACATTTGCACCTAATGTAGCAAGGTGTGTAATACAAAAATCATAAGTTTCTTCAGTTTCAGCAGCTCTACTTGCTAGTGCTCTAAATGCGGTCATCAATGTCTTATACTGCGAGGCTTGTTGGAATTTCACATCCACTTCAATGTCATTCCCCTTAATGTCCATCACAGTTTCGGCTCTTGCTTGTTTGGTCCACCTCTTCATAATGTATTGTGGAGGAACCTCTTTCATCTTCAATATGTCTCTAATAACCTTCAATGAGTGACAACACAAGATTCCTTCCCTTTCAAACTTTGTACAATTACAACCCAATGACCCATCCCTCTCCATCTTCACTTTCCTTGCATGTTTGTTACCAACATCAACAACTGTGTAAATGCTACTAGCCTCGCCATATTCAATTGCTTCTATGTCCGATTCAATGGATCGAAAGTACTCATTTTGAAATTCCTCAAAAATCCTTTTTGTGTAGACATTACCCATTTGAATTAACATTCTTATGGTCGCTTTCACCTTTGGCAACCTTTGGCACAAAGCATATCCTGCTTCTAACTCCTTGTATCGCTTCTCGTAAAGTACCCTTTCGAAATGCATGAAGAATTCATTCAAGTTAAAATCAAAACGAATGTAATCCTTCAAAAAAGCATTAAAAGATTCACTGAGTTGTGTGGTACTCATTCCCGCAGCCCATGTTGATCTAACGTAAGGCCAGCCCCATTTTTCTTTTACCGCAAAAGTTAATTTCAACCAATGGTTTTCATGCGCATCATATTTATCAAGCATTTCCGCCCACTCTAACTTCCATTCATTTGCATCTTCAATGTCAAAGAAGAATTTATTTAGTACACCCTTCACCCCCTTATCTTGGAACAAACAGTTAACATGTTTTAATGCATTTTGCATCAAATGCCAAGTACACAATCGGTGAGTTGTGTCAGGCATAACAATGGGTATGGCTTTAGCCATTGCAGCATCTTGATCACTAAACAAAGTTTTTGGTGCCTTTCCTGACATAGCCTCTAGAAAATTTTGAAACAACCATACAAACGATTCGGCGGTCTCATCATACAACAATGCTGCACCAAATATAACTGTTTCCCTGTGATGGTTGAATCCCACAAAAGACGCGAAGGGTCTATGTTCTTTGTTTAACTTGTAAGTAGTATCAAAAGTGACAACATCACCAAATTGGGCATAATCCATGATCATTTGGGCATCGGCCCAAAACATATTCGTTATTTGCTCTTCATTATCTAACTGGAAAGCATAAAAGAAGGAAGAATTCTGCAAAGATTTTTCTTTAAAGTATTGCAACACATTGCCTACTTCCCCATATGCTAAACTTTGTTGTCTTTTGGTTCTCAAATAATTTTTAGAATCTAATTTTGTAAACCCAAGACATTGCCTTCTACTAGCTTCCCTACCCATGAGTTCGAAAGACTGGCCTAAACAAAGACCAGATTGTGCCGCCAAATCTAACTGAATTGCTTAGGTAGTCGATATCTTTCTTTGTGACGGCAACATGTGGGCACACTCGGGTGATACAAGATCATGGTTGTGTTTTTCTTTGAAATCAGTCACAACATATTTCCCAGTACCGTCATCTAATTTGACATAAAGTCGAGCCTCACAACCGGTCCTAGTTTCGGCTCTAGGGTTTTTTGACAATGGGTCTCGTTTGTCACCCTTCCGAAATCCCTCCTTGTTGCAAACCAAAAGTCTACAAATAAGTTGGTTAGTGACCTTGTTCTTCCTACAAAAATCCCTTCTTATGCTAAACCCCATTCTTCCTCCATATGTATTATAAAAATCATACACACATTGTTCAGAATCGAATGTCATTCCTTGTTTTGGCTTCAAAGCACAATCATTCTCAGGTTCCATATCCATATGAAAATGCAATTGAAAACCCATATAAATAAAATCTTAGCTACATAAATAAAAAATTCATCACATTCCATTAAAACCTTATCTGTTCACATAACTGATTAAATAAATTATGTTACAAAAATCATTTGGCAAACCTCTGATTAAATACTAAAACTGATTAAATAGAGTAAAACTGATTAAATAGAGTAATCTTCAAAATCTGTGTTAGACCAATGAAATCAATTTTGATTACATACATAATTAAAAACCCTATTGATTAAATAAAATTTTGATTAAATACTCTATTTCATTAACACAGATGTTGAATTAAAAGTAAAATCTGTGATTTCAAAATCTGTGGTTTAACGCAAAATAAATTAACACATTGGTCCATTAAAAGTAATCTTCAAATACTGAAACTGATTAAATAGATTTTGAAACTGATTAAAATCTTAAAATACAAAAACTGATTGAAAGGTTCAAATACAAATAAGATTAAAATCTTCAAATACAGATAAAATCTGTATTTATAAGGTTCTTCTTGATCAATATTCAATCTGTATATATATATATATATCTTCAAATACTGAAACTGATTGCAAGCTTCAAATACAGAGAGTAGTACAGTATTAAGCTTCATATACATTAATTTCTGATTTACAGAGACAAAGGGGAACCGACCTGTGGCGTCGTCGGTCCTTGCAACGGCGTGGAGACTGGGTAGACTGGGTCGCCGCCGGTATTGGGTCGCCGTTCGGACAAGAACCACTGAGTGTGTTGAATGAGTGTGTGTTTCCCCACGAAGAGTGCAGACCAACTCTGTGTTTTGTTTTGGGCGGGAAAGAATAGAAATTCCTTTTTTTTTTTTTTTAATCTCAGCCGTTGGATGTGCAACGGCTGATCTCAGCTGTTGCAAGGACGCACGCTCGTAAACTCTTGCAAGGAGAGGATCTGCACTCGTTATTATGAGGGATAATAATCATATGTGTTGAGACTTTTCAAGGAATTTATATGTGTTGGATTTCAAAGAATTTTTTTTTTATACTTGTTCTTAATGCATTAAAGTGTTATTATGAGTGTAAGACTTAGGAATTGGGAGATGTTAATAAATGCTAAGATTTTTTTTTTTTTAAATCAAAAAATCAGGAAATTTAGATTAGGAGATTGAAACTCCCACAAGGCTTGGGGTTAAAAACCCCCTTTTGCTTAATATATAGTACTAGCCTATCACCCGTGCTATGCACGGGATAATTATAGATATTTATATTTGTTTTAGATTTTTTTTAATATATAAATTATGTTTTTTAAGATTTTTTTCTTATCACTAACCATAATGTATGGAGAAAGTTGAAAAGGGTACTGCAGTAACTATACACGAATTGTATCTATAATTATTTGTATAAGGGGATTTTAAAGGTTGATCAGGGGATTTTGACCAAATCAATAATTGCAGGCATGTAGAAAGATATGTGGATTGAAAAAAGTTAATAAATGTTAATCAGGAGATTTTGACCAAATCAATAAATGCTGAGTTTTTTTTTTTTTTTAAATAAAAAATTTTAAAAATTCAGATTGGGATATTGAAGCTTCCATAGGCCTTGGGGGTTAAAAACTCCATTTTGCTTAATGTATAGTATAGATAGATGCATTAAAGCCCAGCATAAACAAAATTCCTTGAAAATTTCAACACATCTATCTATCTATATTATATTATCTATATCTATATCTATCTATCTATACTATATATTTAGCAAAATGAGGTTTTTAACCCCCAAGGCCTGTGGGAGTTTCAATATCTCAATCTGAATTTTCTAAATTTTTAAAAAAAAAAAAAAAAAAACTCAGCATTTATTGATTTGGTCAAAATTCCCTAATCAATATTTATTAACTTTTTTCAATCAACATGTCTTTCCACATGCTTACATTTATTGATTTAGTCAAAATTCCCTGATCAGCATTTAAAATCCCCTCATATAAATAATTATAGATGCAATCTGTGTATAGTTAATGCAGTGTCATTTTCAACTTCTCTCATACATTATGGTTACTGATAAGATTGTTAAATTATTTTTATAAAAAATCTTAAAAAAACATAATTTATATAAAAATATAAATATCTATAATTATCCCGTGCATAACACGGGTGATAGGCTAGTACTATATTAAGCAAAATGGGATTTTTAACCCCCAAGGCCTATGAAAGCTTCAATATCTCAATCTGAGTTTTCTAAATTTTTTATTTTAAAAAAAAAACCTTAGCATTTATTGATTTGGTCAAAATTCCCTGATCAGCATTTATTAATTTTTTTTCAATCCACATGTCTTTCCACATGCCTGCATTTATTGATTTGGTCAAAATCCCTTAATCAGCATTTAAAATCCCCTCAAACAAATAATTATAGATACAATCCGTGTATAGTTACTGCAGTACTCTTTTCAACTTCTTCCATACACTATGGTTAGTGATAAGATTGTTAAATTATTTTTATAAAAAATCTTAAAAAACATAATTTATATATTAAAAAAATTCTAAGACAAATATAAATATTTATAATTATCCCGTGTATAGCACAGGTGATAAACTAGTATACTATAACTAAAAAAACCTACAAAAAAAATCCACTTCCCCAACACCCATATGGTACTATTTTATGTACTGTAGTTGGGACCCGCAAACAAAAGGTGTGTCCACTAATTGCAGACTTGGTGGCTAAGCTTTGTCTATTCAAATGTGTATAGTGGTCCTCGCTTCAATTTGCATGTACCCATGTTCTACACTGCAACTATATTTTGTCTCAATAGTCAAAATCAAGTACAGACTATTTGATATGGACAGATTGGTTATTATGATCGCAACCAATTACTTTAATGCTACCAATTTTTTTTTTTTAATCAAGTACTAGTCTGTATTTGGACTAGTCTCTCAAGAACAAACTAGTCCTTTTTTTATAAATATTATTGGAATAATGTTTTGGTGCCCGAATGAGCCCCGCCCCGAATGCCCCGAGAGAGAGAGAGAGAGGGGGAGAGAGAAGAGAGCGGAGAGGGAGATCGTCGCCGATCGTCGCCCGCCGTCGCTCATCGCAGCAGCTTCAGCTCGTCGCTCGTCGCAGCTCCGCCTCTGCCTCGCCGCCCCCGCCTCCGCCCCTACCTCAGCCCCGAGTTTGTTGGCCCCCTCCCCTCCCCCTCCTTCTCTTCCTCCCCTCCCCTCCCCCTCCCCCTCCCTCTCCCCCTCCTTCTCTTCGTCTTCTTCTTCCTTCTGCTGAAAAAAAATAAAAAATAAAAAATTACAACCACGAAACGACGTCGTTTCGTGATTTCGGGGCATTCGGGGGAGCCGAATTCGGGCTCTCAATCGCTACTCATATTATTGCGATGTCGCGCTGACAAATGTTATAATTATATCTTTTTTTTAATTATAATTTAAAAAAATCTAATTATAATTAATAATAATAATCATAATTAAATATCATATAAAGTATAATTAAAATATTTGTTATTATAATTAAAATGTTATCATAACTAACATTATAATGAGTTATAATTATATAATAATTAATATCATAATGAATTATAATTAATATTACAATAAATTATAATTAAAGACCACAATCGTTAAAACTAGGCATATGATACATCTACATTATCGTATTTTGAGAAGATGGTTAAAAGTTAATTTTTTTTATTTTTTTTTACTTTTTCTAAAAAAAAAAAGTGAAAAAAAATAAAAAGATTATGTGACCTAAAATAAATTAAAAGTTAAAAGATGATTTTTAATCATCTTTCCAAAATATATACCCATATGTATTGAAATCAGGTCCAACTGTTCCTGGTTACAATTGTGCTGATCATTTCCATGAGATTTCAAACATTTTCCCCAAGTATTGCCTCCCCCAATCCCCTAGTCTTTCTGAATAGTTTATGAACCATCACATATACATAATGGAGTGATTTGGGAAGAGGTTAAAAAAAAAAAGTTAATTTTATAGTTTTTTTTAGTTTTTTAACATAAAGAAATCTTTTGGCAACAAGTTAAAAAAGTCATTTTTTTTTGTTTTTAAATTTTTTTAGCCAAAAAAGATAATTTTTTAGCTAAAAAAAGCCAATAAAAAGTCAAAAAGTCGATTTTTTTACCAACTTTCCAAAACACTTCAAAAAGTTATAAAAAGTGAACTTTTTAACAAAAAAAAGTAAAAAAACTATTAAAAAGTCAAAAAATTAACCTTTTACCAATTTCTCAAAACACCACATCGTACGTACTTGAGTTAGTATGGTCTGTCGTTTTTTCTCCTCAAAATATTCCAACATAATTACTTATAACTTCTAATTTCATGTAATTGTTCAAATCATATTCAAATTAAAATTTGTAATTTTTTACAATTTTAACCAAACACTTAGGCCTCGTTTGGGAATAAGCCTCGGTTGGCATTTTAGTTTTTTAAGCCTAGGCCAAAAGTTCATTTGGATTAGTTTTTCTTTTATTTTTTTTAACTTTTGTGTAACGCCCTCAAAATAATCCCATTACATATATATCATTGACATGCAATATTTAAAGAAAACAATTCATTAATTCATTCATCAGAGTATTACTAAACAAAAGCATAACATGTAACATCAAATTAAATGCCCTACGGGCTTACATCTCTCCAAGCCAACACTTGGACACAAAAATATGAGTTCTAACTCAAATACAAGTAAAGCCCTAGGCTTGAATGTTTACATGTACTAACAAATAAAAACAACTAACTAAAGATAATCTTCAAAATCCAAAAGTCAAATCCTCCCAAGCTAAGTCCTTGGTGGTAGCTTATCTCCTGAACCTGAAAATGATGTTCCCATATAGGGTGAGTCACAGCCCAACAGAAATATACTAAACCATATATAAGTATTGAATAAAGCATTAGCATTCAATAGATGGGTAACACAAATTATCAGTTCCACTTTCCATTAATTATTCAACATGGCTCAGAACCTGGCCAAACTTACAACAGTGAACTATATATCATATTCACAATAATTCCAATAACGACAACACAAATGAGACTCAGGCTCATATCAAAAACACTTCATACTTCCAGATTGATACACATTTTAGTGCTGTATCAATAACATGTAAAAACACTTCAATATCAATAAGCACACATAAAAGTGATGCTAATGGAGTCCATCCCCTATCTCCTCCCAAACAAAAATCCGGTTTAGAGGTCCATCCCCTATCTTCCCCTAAACCGTGGAGTACATCCCCTATCTCCTCCCACACAATATGCAAATGCATGCTCAATCAATACATGTATTTTCTGTATTAATTCAATAGTCAAAACAATGACTTAACCAATATGATTAGTTTCAGTTATCCCTAATCCACATGCAATGTCTACAACAATCACGACTATCCTCCACCGATAGCCAAAAACAGTTATTTCTAGACTGGAAATAAATAAATCAACAATTCAATAGGCGAGTGATTTAAATTAACCAACTACCCCCATTTAATCAATAAAATCCTCAATTTCATGAATTTAACTAATTTCCCCAATTTTCCTTAAATTAATTATACAAATCAATTTATTAAGACAACTAGGGTTTTTCCCAAAATTACCAAAATACTCCCAACATATCAAAATACCAAAACTCAGAACAAAACTTATACATTGGAGTAGGAAATCCCTACCTCGAAGAAATTAACCCAAATGGAGAAGACGGAGATGAAGACCAAAAATCCAAAGTGCTCCAAATTCACAAACTTTCAGATTAAAACGGAGCCCTCGACTCACACTATCTTTTTAATAAAGCAACTAGGGTAGAAACACATCCTAAATAGATCAAACCTAAGAGAGAAGAGAGGGAGAAGTCGGACCTAGGGTTTGGAATCAAAAAGATGATGAAAAACTGTTCAGAATCCCGCTGCTGCCTATTTAAACTGGACAGGCTCGCTCGAGCGAAGACTTGGTCGCTCGAGCGACCAGACACAAGAAAACCTCGCTCGAGCGAAGAAAATCTCGCTCGTGCCAAAAACTCGATGCTTCAGGTCCGCAACACAGAAGCTCGCTCGAGCGAAGGAATTCTCGCTCGAGCGAAGAACTCGAAAACATACACCTCGCTCGCTCGAGCGAAGAAAGCTCGCTCGAGCGAAGAAACACTGCTCTCAGGTCTATACCAGACGCAATCGCTCGCTCGAGCGAAGAAACCATGGCTCGAGCCACCAAACACAAAAACAACCCTCGCTCGAGTGACCAAACCCTCGCTCGAGCGACCAACCCAAAAACTGGACAGCAACACTTGGTTTCCGAACCCAACCAACTTGTAACAAAACCTGCCTAACATATCCTATAACTCAAAAATAAGGAATGAAAGGACAACAACAACAATATAATAACAACTGAATCTACGGAACATAAGTCCGGATACAACAACCAAATGGGAAAAGACCGGGGTCGCTATATTTTGTGACAGAAAAAATAAAATGATTACAGTTTAGATATAACATTTTATTTTTTTGTAACTAATTTAGTAAAAAAACCAACCCAACCCAATTACCAAACGACACCTTATTGTGCAAAAAATCCCCACATAAACTACAAGTGTTTTTTTTCTTAAATATTCTTTAAAAAAAATTTAGAGAATTGAACCATTTTTCAAACTATTTAAAAACCTGTTTTTTGAAATTGCATTTTAAAAATGCAATTTTGAATTAAAAATTACATTTTTAACATGCAATTTTGACTTGAAATCGCATGCTGAAAATGTAATATATCTTAGTGAAATCCATGTCATCATAAAATTACATTTTCAACATGTGATTTCAAGTTGATATTGCATGTTGAAAATGCGATTTCAATTTAAAATTACATTTTCAAAATGCAATTTCAAAAAATAGGTTAGTTTCTCAAATAATTTAAAAAGTAAGTCAATTCTCTAAATTATTATTTAAAAAAAAATATTTAAAAAAAAAAACTCCATAAACATCGACATCAAATTCAAATAAAAATTTGTAACTTCTTAAGTATACATACACCTAGCATATATAGCTTTCGTTTGAGATGTGGATTAATTTTTTGACCTTTTAACTTTTTAACTATTTTAGTTTAGGAGTTAAAAAACCTCGTTTGAGATAGAATTTTTGGCTTTTTTTGACTTTTATGAGAAAAAAATGAAATAATTATAATTTAGATGTGATATTTTATCTTATTAAACTAAAAAGTCTATTTTATCTTTTTGTAACTATTTTAGCCCAAACCTATATGCTAAACAAAGCCATATATACATTAACATATGGCATATGCCAGCCAAGAAATTCAGAAACTACACATAATAATAGAATCCAGCATTTGCTCTGTTTGGTCCAGCTTTGGAAGTTATTTAATTTAATTTAATTTTTTTTTATTAACTCTGTCCGAGTGTTTGGTGAATAGCTGAAAAAAATAAAATAAAATAAAATAATTATTATTACCTAAAAGCCAAGAAAGTGATATTTTACATTTTATACTATATTTGCTATCTTTAAAAAGCCACCCAAAACAAGTTCATTTTATGTTCGATAGATGCCAATAAAGGAAAATATTTGGGACTCTTATAAAGGAGGGCCCTTATGTCCTTTATTAATGTATTAATTATTGATGTGTTTAAAAAAAAAAATTTATCTCTGACAATGACATGAATGGTCCAGATTATTTTGAGAGAGTTGTGAGCGTTGTATTTTGTAAGGATCTCTATCATTACTGGCCAATAAATTCAAGATCTTGCCTGAAGGAATGTTTTTAACTTCATTTTCTTATTATCATATTTTAAAGTAAGAAAAGTTACACTAAACAAGTCTATTATATATGGACACTTAAAAAAAGTTACACTAAGGAGTGTTTTGGGATGATTTAAATAAGTGTACTTTTTTATTTTTTATGAAATATGAGTTGGGTATGGGTTGTGTTTGAAGTGATGTAGTAGAGAGATGATGTGACTTTAATAAAATGATGTGACTTAAATAGGATTGTGACTTTTTAACTTTTTGTCTTTTTTATATTATGACAAACAAGGCCTAAATCCATTATGTAGAGACAATTTTGAATATATGCCAATATATCACAATGATGGCCCCAAAGCATAACACAAGAAAAACAAACATTTTTATTCAAAAAAAAAAAAATCACTCAGTTTAGTTCAGTTTTTAAAATTCACTTTTCAGAAAATTTTATTTTTTTTCATATTTTTTTATTTTCATTGAATATTTTAAATATTTTAAGTAATTTTTTTAGTTTTTAGATACACTTAACATAAATACACATAAAAAGTATAATATTTGTCATTTTTTTTTAAAAAAAAATTCACTAAATACTAAAAATAAAAAAAACAAATATAAAAATTTAGTACATTTTTCATATTTTTGTATATTTATTAATTTTTTTTAAAAAAATTTCACAAATATTTTACTATTTAGATACATCTAAGTAAGGTGCATCTAAAAAAGTAAAAAAAATTGTTTAAAATTTTAAAAATATTCAGTAAAAATAAAAAACATGAAAAATAAAAAAATTCAATTTTCAAAAAACTGAATTTAAAAAAATTGAAACCAAACATATTGAATTGTATCCGGCAATGTACTTTTTATTATGCTATTGTTAAAATGTAACACAAATGAACACAAAAAATACACTTTATTAGCCTCCGTTTGGGAAGTGGGTTGGCTTTTTGACTTTTTAACTTTTTTGGCTATTTTAGCTTGGGCTAAAAAGCTTGGTTTGAGAAAGGTTTTTTGACTTTTTAGCTTTTTTGACTTTTTTTGTGAGAGAATAGTGTAATGATTATGGGTTGGATGTGATGTTTTGTTTGTTCTGGCTAAAATAACCTATTTTATTTTTTGTGCCTAAAATAGCCCCAAACCTCCTTGCCAAAGAGAGCCTTAGGCCAAGTTTGGGAAGTTGCCAAAAAGCCAAAAAGTTACTCAAAAAGTTAAAAAGTTATCACTATTCATCAAAAGTCAAAAACTACGGCTGCACAACTCCCAATCTTAATTTTTCCCTACACACTAATTTATATAATTTTTTAATACACATTTTTCCATAAAAAGTCAAAAAGTTAACACAAACAACCATATTTTTTCTTCAACTTTTTAATCCAAAAAAAATAAAAAATACACTTATTTAGGACACCCCAAACAACCACTTAGGGTGTGTTTGCTTTGAAGGATTAGGGAGTGGGATTGGACTATTAGTCCCACCGGACTAATAGTCCATTGTTTGTTTCATTTTTTTTGCTCCGGACTAATAGTCCCCCCGGACTATTAGTCCCACAAATATGAGACTATCTTATCCCATAGAGGAGGGTGGGATAGAAACCATGGGATTGATATCCCATGAAATTATTTTGTGAAATGTCCATTTTACCCTCCATGCTATTACTTAGCAAACAATTAGAGAATGATAAAATAGTCTTTTGAACATTTATAAATTATTTTTTTAGTGTTGTTAATTTAAAATTATATATTAAATAAAAAAACTTTAATTATAAATTATAAATTATAAATTATAAATTAAATTTAATTAAAAATAATAAATTATAAATTATGGCCTTATAAATTAAATTTTTTTAGTGTTGTTGAAAATTTAATTTATATATAAAATAAAATTATTTTTTATTGTCGTTAATTTAAAATTATATATTAAATAAAAAATATAAATTATAAATTTAATTTAATTGAAAATAATAAATTAAAATATTGTGCAAAAAATAAAATAAAACAAATTTTTATTTAATCTAGTTAAAAATAATTAAAATATTAAAACTATGTTTAATATTGCTATTACTTAGTAAATAATTAAAAATGATAAAATAGTCATTTGAGCATTTATCCTTCTCCATAATATCCCAAACAAACATTGGATAACTAAAAATAGTCAAATTCAGACATTTAATCCCATGACTAAACAAACATAGAATACAAATTTAGTCCAACCAAATAGTCCTGAGACAATGTATCTCAAGACTAATAATCCGATGGATTACAATCCTCCCTTAGCCAGTCCGTCCAAACAAACGCACCCTTATTGTATCGTCCATCATGCCATTATGATAAAAATATTGTGCCAAATTTAACGCAATGAATGTTTGATCATTAACTTATATAAATTTATTGAACAATCCTAAAAATGTCATGTCATGCAATTTTTCTAATAAATTAATATAAAATTAAAATTTTTAAAAAAATACTAACCATCATATTAAATAATTTTAATTCAAAATGCAACTTTAAAGCATTCTATTAAAAAATATAAACCATTAAATTGATTTAATTTATTTAATGTAAATTCAAATTAAGCAAATGAATTAAAAAAAAATTTATTAATTATTATATTAAAATTTTTTAAATAAAAGTTTAATTTAAAAACACTGCAAACCCATGCAATTAGGTGCACAATTATATCTTATGGTAAAAATTATGAAAATACAAAAAGTCCCATAATTTTAACATAATTACATTAGTTGTCCTTAAGGTTTTAATTCACAAGACACTTAGCTCTGTTTTCATTTATAATTTGTTGGTCATATGGATAAAAAAAATAATAATTGTATTTTCATACTACCTACATTAATTTTTGTCAACTCAACCTTATTAAAATAGAGGTTAGTATAATTATTTTATAACTGTGGTGCTGCTTGTATTTTCTCTAAATTTCAAGGGAGGGGCAGTGTAATTTACAATATTATATTTTGACATTATATTGAGTTAAAATATGACATTAACACAAGTGCAATAGTACAATCTACTAAAAATGATCTTAATAGTTAATTGATTGAGAAATGATATTCACACTCATTGTAATCTTTTCGATTCTTTTTTTGTCATCATGTCTCTCAAAAGACAAATGTGAGACTAAAAAAACAATATGAATATCATATCTTTCATGATCTCATGAAAGTTTTTACATAATCTCGTTTTTCTAACACATGAACAACTATAATCATCAATAAGGAAGATTGTTATATATCATCAGAATATGTCACCAAAATGCTTCATCTCCAATGTAGGATTGTTATATATCCAAGTGACAAATATCATTTTCCCTAAGCTGTGTTTGATTGGAGGATTTGAGGAGGGATTTGGAAAAGGAAAGGGAAAAGTTAGGTGAAATATGAATAAAATATACCTACATTTCACTTAGTTTCACACACCTTTTCCCTTTTCCTTTCCAAATCCCTCTTCAAATCTCCCAACCAAATACAGCATAGTGAATTCTAGATTCATAATTTTTAATCTACTCTCACTGTAAGGAAATTTTGTGTGTAAAAAAAAAAAAAGTAGCAACGGTAACTGTATGGTCATCCATTCTGAGTTATTGTAATGAAATGCTCCTTTAAACCATAAAGAAACTATCAAGGAAGCAACACACAGTAAGCCTAGGGAGGACAAACACACACCTCCCATGTCTAAAGAGATTATTTTCATTACTCAAACTCGCACCACTAAGAATGCTAACATTACACTTTATTGTTGGGCCAAACAACCCTTTTGCAAGTTGCAACAATTACTATGCAAATACTTGTAAGGAAAATTACAAGGCCCAAAAAAGAAAATTACTTGTGAGGGCTATATCAACTCATTCCTTAAAAGACTTAGGTTCATTGAAATGAGTTGGAATGAAATGATCATTCCATCACAATATTCATTCTCACGTTTGGTTCACTAAAAAAGTTATGAAAAATGCATTGCAAATGGAATTATCATTGTAAAGGAATAATTGTTCCACAAAAAGGATACGGAATAAACATTCCATTCAAATCCATATTCATTCTAGCGAACCAAACACTACATAATTCATTCACATGTGGAGAAATACCACATAAGAAATTTGTAATTATATATGCACGCCAGTAGCTCAATGCCATAACTTTCAAATTGCATTCACAATTCATGAGGTTAAAAAAAGGGGAACAAAAGTCACAGCAAGCCTAAGTAATAACAGCAGCAAACAATGCTAGTAGTAAGGTATGACACACCAGAATCGGTACAACAATAAAGCAGCACACCAGAATTACTTCCATTTCTTGAACTTCAGGAACTTTTCCCCCGTGGCGCTTTCCATGCTTCTCGTGTTTACCGAATTTCCAGTGTTTGAATTTCCCGTGCTTAAACTTCCCATGGTGATGGCCATGTGACAGATGATGACTGCCATGTGACAAATGATGACCGCCATGTGACAGATGATGAGCTCCATAAGCAGCAGCCACACCCCCAGCTATCAGTGTTTCCATACTAGGTCCTCCATGCCCTGCATATATTATTAATGAAAGAAATAACGTGTTATCTATAAAGGGAAAAAATAACAATAATAAAAGCTTAGTGTTACAATTGCACAAACAGCATTGCAAGCCTGCCTGCTTAAGGTGTTAAGGATCATCATTACCTTGCATAAATGTAATTTAACAGGTACATTGTTATACTATATTGCAAACTAGCAGATGTAAATAGGAGGCAGAGAAATGAAAAATTAAAAAAAAAAGAAAAAAAAAGAAGGTTCAATAATCAGACGTGAACCATTGGACTTTAATCTCTCTTCCCCCTCTCCCTGAGAGAGAATTAGAGACAAACTGTCAAAATTTTACAGTAATTCAAATTAGGACATCCTAGTTTACTCCTCTTTACCACCGGGATGAAAGGGAATTCTACAACTATTTTGGTGCCAAAAATCATTAAAAAAAACTTCTGCTTCTGATTCCTTCAAGGTGATAATATGCACTTGATAGTTCTTGCCGGTATGAGTTTCTTGTTCTGGATTCAAAGGTTCTAGGAGTTCCACATTTCTTCTGCCAAGTGCTAACCACTATTGTTCAAACATTTCTTGCAGGTGGTGATACCATTCACCTTTAACACACCTAATGACTCAAGTTTTTTTAACTGCAAATTTTTTATAGAAATAAAATCCCCGATATTTGAAAGCCCTGAGTAGGTCATAACATTTGGATGAAAGCCCTTTGTAGGCTGCCCATAGTGGACCTATTTCCACCATTATTCTGTTTAAATGACACAATCAAAAAACTAAAAACAACACATAACATGCCCACTTCCCTCATCACAACAGAAAAGCAAAAAAGGCTCATAAGGTCCTTCACAATCAAATGAAAAACATATCCTAATATTGGAGGACAACTCAAATAACAACACATGGCAAGAAAAGCCAATAATAAGGTCCCTCCAGAGTGAAGTAATGACAATCTATTGGCCAACATAACTGACAAACAGATAAGAATGTCAAATTTACGTTGAAGTACAAAGAAATGCATCAAACATACCTGAATGATGTGAAGCCGATGGACTAGGATAACCTACTTGTGGATATCCACCTGAGGAAGGATATGTTGATGGTGGGTATCCACCAGGGGGAGGATATCCAGCTGGTGGGTCTGGGGGAGGATATCTGGCCGGAGGGTAACCACTAGGAGGAGGTTATCCAGCCTGTGGGTAACCTTGAGTGGGATACGCCTGAGGAGAGTATCCTTGGGGAGGGTATGCCCCCAGGAGGCGGAGGAGGGTAGTGTCCACCAGGATAACCAGAATGATTGTGATTCCCACCACTCATTCTTCTTCAACTTGAAATTGATGAATTGAGAATGTAAATACAGGACATTAGAACGTACAAGAATTTTTTGGAGTGAATAGAAAAATTGCACCAAATGTGTATCATAAATGTACTAGCATTTGCTTTCTTTGGACAATCATAGAACTCCGTCACAATTTTCTCTGCTTTAAAACAAATTCCCCGTAGTCAAGAACTAAGTTCCTCTGGATTTTAGAAGTAATAAGCTACATAATTGTCAAATCGAAATTCGAATCATGAATCGAAATGACCTCATACCGAATCACAAATCGAATCATATCGAATTGTGAACTATAAAGATTCAGTCATTTTTTCTAAATTGCTTAGAAAAATATATTTACATACTTAAATGTTAAATATATCTTATGAATATGAAATATTTAGACTTAAAATGAAAATATTGTTTTGAATGATGATCATGTAGTTTAATAGGTAAGAAGTTAACAAAGATGCCTATGTAAGATTACCATCTTACCTTTTTTCCTCTTTTAGATATTTTTTGTCAACCATTCTTAACAAAGATAGTAACCGACAAACTATCAATTTTCAAAAAAACAATAATTAACAACAATATTGATATTTGGACAATAAGCATACATACTTTTCCAAGTAACAGTGACCAAATAATAATAAATAATTATTTAGGATATTTTATTTTAAAGCCTAAAACATTTTAAAAGGTATAATTGACCTCACCCATGCAATATTCAGCTATATTCAATTTAATAAAATAGCAATATATAATTCATGATATAAGTTACTTTAATCTTAAACATCTTTAGAAGATATATTATGAATTTTTAAATAAAAAAAACATGAGAAGAAAGGTTTAAATATGTTAAATCTAATTGAATCCTATTAAAAACTCCATGATCACTAAAATAACAACAAATCATAACCCGTAAGAGTAGCTCAGTTGGTTGAGGACAAGGGATCAGGGACCTAGGAGTATGCTCCTCGAGATGCGAGGTGCTGGCCTGGACACTCTGTTATCAACAATAATAAAAAAAAGCCAACAACAACAACAAATCATGTATATATTGGTTATTTTGGTATTAAACGATATTAGTTGTGTAATATTATTTTCACTAAAAAGATGGAGAGAAAAAAATGGTTGAAAATATGTCGGACACAATAATTTCAAAAATTGTATGAATCGTAAAATGTGAATTGAATTGTGAATCATGCGATTCATTAGAGATTCACTTCCAAAATAAATTCACTCATAGATTCGTATCGATCTTATAAAAATTGCAAATCAAATCGTGAATCGAATTGCGAATCATAAGATTCTGATAATAGAGATAATAATTAAAGCAAATCTAGAAAATCTAAAATTTTGGAAAAGCACAATGGTCGATAGATAGGGCTAATAACCTCCCAAAATCAAGAAAATTCACAATGACCAACGATTCTCGTGCATCACTCTGAATTCCAAATGCATAAAACAAATTAACCAAAGTGGATCCGAATTAGACATTGAGATATACTTCTAATCAAATTACAAGTAAAGGCTCAAGAGTAACAATTGAAAAAAGTTGAAAAACTGTTTGGTATCCTTTTAAGGACAGATTTAACTTCTAAAAGTGAGAATGAAATAGAACACATGCTTGGGGGGTTAAGAAAACAGTGTTTGTCAAAAGGTCAACTGTCTTTAACTTTTCAAAACAACATCTATGAGCTAATGAAGATTGTGATCAATGAACACCCTAAACCCCAACCCCCCCCCCCCCCCCCCCCCCCCAAAAAAAAAAGAAAAAAGAAAAAGGCCATGAATGCCTAATATATACATACACGCAATATATAATTTTGAGAGGACATAACCATGATGAAACAAACTAAAATTAACAACAAGAACAAGCAATAAATCAAAAATGCTCCATAGAAACAACAAAGAAGATCAGGATTTTACTTTTTACATTACTACTAAATTCAAAGCAACAAGAACAAGCAAAGACAAGAAAATAAAGAATCCTAGATATAAACAACAAAGAAGATCAAGATTCACTTTTTCATTACTACTAATCATCAAGTTATTTTATATGTAGGGGGAGAGAGAGAGAGAGAGAGAGAGAGAGAGAGCTCACTGAATTGATGGGGTTTTCATATATATGGATTTAGACGGAAAATATGGACAGAGAATCCAAATCCCAAATGTATATCTCATGAGGAGACGTGTGGGAAAGTGATGGAAAAAGACGGGAGGTTCACATTTATAGAGTGAAAAATTTCACCCTATAAATCAATTTGAAAAAGTTCACACATTTTTTCAAATTATTTTCAAAAGAGAAAAAAATTTAAAATTTAAATTAATTTGATAATAAAATTAAAAATATTTATCATTGTGGTATAATAGTGGAAAAGTTAACATTTATAGAGTAATATATTATTTGGTGCAAGATTTAATCTTTTTTTTTTGATAATGATGTTTAAAGTAATTATTTGGTGAGTAGGATAAATATATATATATTTTTTTTGTGAATTGTACCCCATTGGCGAACAACCGCAAGGCGATAGCCGGAAAAATTCATCGACACTAGAAAAGTATTGACTGATAGATAGATTAGATGGGCAGATAAGTAATACGTAAACAAATAGATAGATAGATAGATAGGTATGGTGAAATGGTCTTTCAAATTATAATTGTCTTTTTAGTCCCAAAAAATAGGACTTTAGCCTATAGGGCCAAAATTTTAAATAATTGACCTCTAAATTGAGTACCTTATCATTTTTATAGAGTTTAATCTTTTGAAAGGGTATAAATAATTTTAAAAATTCAAAAATATCTTTTTCATATTTATTTTCGTTAAACTAATTTTTATTTTTTAAAAAAATTCTAAAAATAGTTTCAAAAAATCAAACAAAATATTATTTTTTAAGTTAATTATACTTCATATCCTTACATTTTTACTGTAATCTCACTTTAATTTCTTCACTTAAATAATATAAAATAAAATAAAAACTAATTCCATGCTACTAAATTTGTGCAATTGTTTGTTTCATAGTAACAATGATTGTCTTAGTTATGCCCAACTTTTCCATAAGAAATCTACAATCAAGAATGATGTGACTGTATTTTAAATGTGCGTCGTATTAATTGCTAATGAGATCCCCCACTACGATGGCACACCTTTTATCTGATACATTCAACCAACCATATAATTTTTGTCTAACTGTTTAGACTTTGTGAGCTCTAGCTGTCTCTCAATATAGTTTTAGTTTTAGAAATCATTCTTTCATCCATTGTATTTTATGTGAGAGTAATAAATTGGAAAGAAACTGCCAAAAAAATATTATAGTGCTGTGCATGGAATGAAATCAAAGAACCATTAGTTCTATTTCAATGACTAAAAAGTGCAGTCTTGGTTGTGTGAATCAACCCTAGATTCTGTTGGTTAGTGAAGGAAAAAAGAAAAACGAAGAAGAACCTAAGAGGTATATTTACCAGGAGGAGCAGCATAGCCAACAGATTCTCTTATGCCGACCGAACTTGATTGATTTGCAGAACAGACAAGAGGTGGTTTTTGGAAGGAATCTTGCTAATCCAAAGTCACCTACCTGCGCAGTCATTTCGTTGTCTAAAAGAACGTTGCTCGGCTTGAAATCACAATGAACTACTGGTTCAGGGTAGTGATTGTGAAGATAATCAAGTGCAGAAGCAACATCAATGGCAATATTTAGGCTAAGTTTGGGATATCCCAAATAATCCAAAAAGTCAAAAAGTTACTCAAAAAGTTAAAAAGTTAACACTATTCACCAAAAGTCAACAATTACGGCTGCACAACTCCCAATTCAAATTTTCCTCTAAAAACCAATTTTTACAATTTTTTATTACACATTTTTCCATAAAAAGTCAAAAAGTTAACCCAAACATCCATATTTTCAACCTCACTTTTTTAGTAAAAAAAGACAAAAAGTACACTTATTTAGTCTTCCCAAACAAGGCCTTAACCTCTGTAGAAGGTCTAAATTCCTCAAGTACTCGTGTGCCTCATCTTCGTTCTCATTTTCATGTAAACCAATCCTCATCTTCGTTCTCATTCACTCATCTTCTCTATCTTGCATCTATAGTATTTTTGCCCTGGTGGATTTCTCTCTCATTTAATAAAAGTATGGAATCTTGGGTTATTAATTGGTGGAATACTAAGCAATCCAAAACTTATTTGAATGATATTCAAGAAAAAAATATTCTAGAAAAATTCATAGAATTAGAGGAACTCCTTCTCTTGGAGGAAATGATCAAGGAATACTCGGAGACACATCTACAAATACAAAATTTTCGTATAGGAATCCACAAAGAAACGATCCAATTAATCAAGATATACAATGAGGATCGTATCCATATGATTTTGCACTTCTCGACAAATATAATCTGTTTCATTATTCTAAGTGGTTATTCTATTCTAGTAATGAAGAACTTGTTATTCTTAACTCGTTGACCATAAACTCATAAACAACAGCTTTGAAATTGTTACTGTGATAGTCAACACTTGAACATGCTGTGAGAACCTTGACAAGATTCCGATGTTTGATGTGCCTCAGGGCCTCACACTTAGCAAAGAAACTCTTGGAAGCACCACGACATTGAAGATTTAGTACTTTTACTGCTACAGTCTTTTCACCTTGACTAAGAATTCCTTTGTACACCGAACCAACACCAATCAAATTGGATGGAGAAAAGCCATCAGTAGCTTTAAGTAGACTTTGATAGGACAATTTCAAAAATGAGTTCCCTAACGCCGTGTTTGATTGGGGGATTTGAGAAGGGATTTGGAAAGGGAAAGGGAAAAGGAAAATGTGTGTGAAATTAGGTGAAATGTACGTATATTTTATTCACATTTCACCTACCTTTTCATTTTCTCTTTCCAAATCCTTTCTCAAATCCCCCAACCAAACACAGCGTAAAGATATCACAAAGGGTACTTTTGATGTCTTTTTTAACCAACAAAAATATAAGAAACACAACATCAAAATTAGTCCTAAAAGCCCAACAGATGTGGGAATTATTAATTTCAAGGTGAGAGAAAATATTTTCCTTGTGAATCCTTTGGAGTTGCAACTGTGTAGTTGTAATTCAAGTATTCCACCACAGAGCTTGGTGATTCCCTTAACAGAAACTGCAGTTGCATTCTTAAAAACACTTTTTTTTGGTGCATCACCCTCAAAATCATTGAATGATAGATCTAATTTTCGTAAGAAGACAAAAACCCCTTACGCTGTGTTTGGTTGGAGGATTTGAGAAAGGATTTAGAAAAAGAAAGGAAAAAAGTGTGTGAAATTAGGTGAAATGTAGGTATATTTTATTCACATTTCACCTATATTTTCCCTCTTCTTTTCCAAATCCCTTCCCAAATCCCCCAACCAAACACAACGTTAGTAATCTTATATTTTTTCTAAGAAATTATTGTGAGAGAAATCTAATTCCTCCATACCTCTCAAATAAATTAAAGATGATGGAAGGATTCCCCAAAATTGATTGCCCTCCATATATAATAATCTCAGTTTTACAAAGCTACCAATAATACTTGGGATTTCACCAAACAACATATTCTTGGAAAGATCTAATTGCTCTAAATTTTTTAAATTTCCAACTTCCATTGAAAGGGAACCAGTCAATTCATTATGAGACATGTTTATATACAATAATGATGAGAGGCTGACAAGTTCCCCAGGTATGGTACCACTAAGATCGTTTTGCTCAAGACTTATGTACGGGGAGCAAATATTCCACAATGCCCGTACTTCTTTCGTCCTAGCTCCGCTTCTATCCGATCAACCTGCGAACGCAGCAGCGGTGAGCTATCCGGCGGTGTGTTGCCGAAAAACCCCTCCGACAGTCAAGTTAGCACACACTCAGAGATAGAGAGAGAGAGAGAGAGGAAGAGAGTCGAGTGTTTAGGTTTTTCTCACCAAATGATGTTTCATCCCCAGCATGGGGGGCGCAGTCATGCTTATATACTTTCTGCGCTCAGCTCTACACCCATTAGTCTATTGACACGTGGAGCTGTTCTCCCATCTGTTAGCACAAATCCAGCTAACACCACCTAACCAAACCGCCAGACAACGTTAGCGAGAACTAGGCAGCCCGGTGGCATCACCTCGGCCTCATTCGACTGTGCTGCGTAACGAGTCCAAGGGCTCCACTCGCCGAGCTCCATCACAACCGAGCTTAGTAGCATTTCGGCAGAGCCGAGTTCAAGACAAGTCGAGCCGGTAAACAGAAGGCCTTCGCCGAGCTAAACGTGTGAACCATGGAACCCGAGTTGGCAGGTGACCATCTTGGCCAAGTAAACTTGGCCCAAACACGGGGCCTGATTCTTGACCGAGCAAAACCAACTCTGGACATGGAAAAGCCCAAGTAGCCCGGTCCAAACATGGTCCTGGGCCTCGACCGAGCAAAATCGCCTCTAGACAAGCCCAAGTTAGCTCGGCCCAAACACGCTCGGACATCACCTGTCCGGCCTCTACCACGGCCCAAACTGGCTTATGAATCTCCCTCTCAATTGCCCCTTAATTCCGTCTGCAAAAGCATGACTGGGATTACATGATCCGACCGAGATACATTCTCCATTGGTTTTCCCTCCGCAAGATGTTAACCGCGCTAATCCCCATGCTCGGTTTCTAGACTTGCTCGGTCGATGCCTCAACTTGCCATCTTGTCTCTTCAGTACTGACGCCGCCGCCATTATGGACACGCGTCGATCATTTATTGGCCTCAAGCAGCCAACCCAGTCGTCTCTTCATATTCGAATTTTGGCGGTTCTTTTCTCTTATAAACACGCCACCTGCCCCTTCACATTTTCTTCTTACTTATTTTCTTCCATTCCTAACGTCCAAACGCTGCAGTGCCAACCTCCCTACTCAAACACCATTCCTGCTCTCGACTGCGTTTGTGCTCGAAGATTCGACTTTTGCCTCTAAACTGGTAAGTTCTTCGAATCTCTCCGTTGCTTTTCATTTGAAACCCACATTTTAGAGCACATCAGCAATAGGTTTTTAGGATGTAGCTCCCCAAAAACCACCGCTGCCCCTTCTCTCTCAACTGTTCTTCAACTTCCATAATGAACACACGAGGATCTGGGGCAGACCGGGCTCCAAGTCTTCTTTTGATCCCAAAAAACACCAAAACCGAGCAAGTTGCGAGTTTGCAAAAACTCATGTAGGAACCGAGGTAGCAGAGTACTTGATCGCTCGTCCGGGCTAATATCTGGTCTGCTTGAGCGGTCGAGCTTTTGGGTTTACCTTTGTGACCAAGATGGTCTGGCACTCCATCTGACCGAGCTAAGTCGAGCTCGTTTTGCGCAACTGCGCTCCCACTTACACTTACCCTTACTCTTACTGCAGAGTCTTAGTGGACCAAAACCAACATTGAGGCTCTCAACAGCCGAGCAGCCATCAAACGAAAATTTGCCAAACCAACACTGCCGTGCTAAAACCAGCCGGCTTCCCATGGGGCATTACCGCTTCCTGGTTGACACGCCGGTTGCCCTTGCCGCGTTCCGGGAAGAATATGGTGTCCCCGCAGACGTACATCTCGAGCTCGGCGCCGAGGATACCACACCATGGGGTAGACTAAACGAATGCCCCTTCACTATGCTGTCCATAATCGAGGGTGGTTTACGCTTCCCGGTCCAGCCTCTGATATGTGAGTTCCTAAGGCGTACCGGGCTAGCGCCAACCCAGGTCTCCACCAACACATTCAGAATAATAAACGGTGTGGCCGAGCTAAACAACCGGCTCGATTTGAACCTTGGGCTAGCCGAGATTCTGCGCCAATACACAATGGGCCGTACAGGCGACGGGCTTAATTATTATTTAAAAATTAGACCGGGCAAAGAAAAACTCGTAACCGGCACCCCGGATAAAGATATGCATGACGACGACTTTTTCTGGATGTCTGGTAATTATAAGACAGCCGACGTGCCCGGCTGGTACATCAGCAAGAACTTCGGTTCAACATGTAAGCCGTGCTCACTGCTCGGTCAACCTATTTTCCTTCATTGTTCTGTACTAATGCCCTTTTCTTCTTTCCTACTTTGCAGCTATCGAAGCCTTGCAAGCAAACTACTACAATCCGAACGAGGCTGCCATCAGAGCCGCGTTGAGGTATAGCCACCGAGACTGCCACGAACTTCTCGGTTACGTACCGAGCTACCACTACTCGGCTCCTCGTAGAAGTAGAGTCACCGACTTTCTCCGAGCACCGTCTCCACCACCCGATCCAATGCTCCCGGACGTCCCCCTAATTCGGCTGACCGAAGCAGAGGAGATGGCCAAACGAAGCCACATCAAAAATCTTATCACCGCCACATCCACTGAGCTACCGAGCATCTCTACCCATGCAGCTGCTGCCGGTCAAACAAGTGGGTCCGTGGTTGCGTTGGCGTCAACTGTCGCGGCGCAGACGAGCAAAGACAGTTGCCGAGCCTGGAAAAGGCCTCGGACCGCCGATCCCACAGCCAAGCTCGTTGCGGAGCTGAGCACCGAGCAAGCCGCAGTCGCATCTGAGCCAACACCACATTGGAAGCCTCAGTTGAAGCACCGGGGTAAGGAGATCCGGCAAACGCTTCGGTCAAAGGCGACAAGGAACACCTCCTAGCCTTCGATCTAACCAAAGCCCTCCTCCTGCCGAGTGACGTGACCAACAGCGACCACGTGCCCGACACCTGGCTCGTGAAGTCCTCGATCAAGTCTATGACCCGGGTAACAATTTCGCATGCTTTATTCAAATTTTTCTAAGTGTTTGCACGGTTGGCTTTCTTTATTCAAAATCTCTTCTTGCAGGCCATCCAGAAACAACATCTGGTGATGGAGCGGATTCATAGACTCCGGCAGAAGGCGACCGACGCTGCTAGCCAAGTTGAGCACCTTCAAACCGAGCTGGGGTGGTCGAAGGCTTCCTTAGAGATTGCAAATACCGACAACTCCAAACTACTCGGCTAACTTGGAGCCGTTGAGAAGGAACGGGACGCTTTCCAGGCCGAGCTGGATGTGTTAAAGCAAGCAAGGAAGGATGAACTGGATGAGGCAAACAACGAAGGTTTCAAGGAGGCCGAGGAAAGCTACACCAAACAAGTCGAGGCCACCAAGGACATTTTCTTCAAGTCCGGCTGGAAGGCTGCTTGCGAACAGCTCGGCCAAGGATCTGGAACCGACGTGTTTACCTCTCCCCCCGCTGCCTTTCTGCCGGCCTATATGGTGCCGTATGCAAATGATGTCTTCAGTGCATTGCAAGCCGAGGCCGAGGAAGAAGGCGGGGAAAACGCCGAGGAGGATGCCGAGGGAGCACACCCCCCGAAGGAGGCCGGCCAGGTTGAGTCCGGCGCCCGAGAAACCACAACCACGGTCGACCTGGAGGCAGCTACAACCGGGGATGACTTCGCTGACCTTTCCCCCTTAGTTTAGTTTTCTTTCTTCTTGTTTTTTTTTTTTTTTTTCTTTAAAGAATGTAACCGGGCTGCCTGCCCCACCTTATGTAACTCAGTTTATCATCAATGAAAAGTTTTGATTTCGTTAACTGTTGCACTGCTTGTTGGACTATGTTTCTTCATCTCGGCAGGAACCTTTAAGCAAAACGTCAACTACTTTAGCCGGGGTAAAGCACCTCGGCTAAATCTTTTGAGTTGGGCAAATCACCAACCCCTTTAGCTGGGAAAAAGCATCTTGGCTAAAGCCTTAAGCAAATCATCAACTCATTCAACCGGAGTAAAACATCTCGGTTGAAACCACAGAGTTAAGTAAACCATAAACTCATTTAACCGCAGTAAAATATCTCGGTTGAAACCACAGAGTTGAGTAAATCATCAACTCATTCAACTGGAGTAAAACATCTCGGTTAAAACCACAGAGTTGAGTAAATCATCAACTCATTCAACCGGAGTAAAACATCTCGGTTGAAACCACAGAGTTGAGTAAATCATCAACTCATTTAACCGGAGTAAAACATCTCGGTTGAAATCTTAGAGTCGAGTAAATCATCAACTCATTTAACTGAAGTAAAACATCTCGGTTGAAATCTCAGAGTTGAGTAAATCATCAACTTATTTAACCAGAGTAAAACATCTCGATTAAAACCACAGAGTTGAGTAAATCATCAACTCATTTAACCGAAGTAAAACATCTCGGTTGAAATCTCAAAGTAGGCATCGAAAACAACAAAATGCTTCAGCAAAGATAAGTCACTTCTATTATATTTGACAAAAAGAGTGTTACATTCGGAAGTGTGGGGAAAACAAATCCTTCCTCAAAAAATTACATAAGAACGAAAAATACTAAAAATAGTACAGTTTGAGGTTAGCCGCATTCCACAGCCGGGGTACGCCTTTGCCATCCAAATCTTCCAAGTGGTATGCCCCCTTGCCCGCCAGACTGGTTATCCTGTAAGGCCCTTCCCAGTTTGCCCCTAGCTTGCCTTCGCCCGGTACCAGCGTGTTGTCCATGACCTTCCTTAAAACCCAGTCGCCCACTTTAAACAGTTTGGGGTGCACGGTTTTGTTGTATTTCCTAGACAATTCTTGTTGGTATGCGGCCACGTGGATCAAAGCTTTTTCTCGGCGCTCTTCAACTAGGTCCAATTCCAGGGTGACTGCTTCAGAGTTCATCTCGGGCTCAAAATTTTCACTGCGGATGGTGGGCATGCCGATTTCTAATGGGATGACCGCCTCCATGCCATATGCCAGGGCAAAAGGAGTTTTCCCGGTGGATCGCCTCAGGGTCGTCCGATATGCCCAAAGGACACTTGGGAGTTCCTCGACCCATTTTCCTTTGGCTTTCTCAAGTCTTTTCTTTAACCCATCAAGAATGGTCTTGTTTGATGCTTCAGCTTGGCCGTTGGACTGCGGGTAAACCGGAGTGGAGTTGTAAAATTCGATCTTCAATTCCCCACAAAATCCTCTGAATAAGCGCCCGTCAAACTGGGTGCCATTATCAGAAATCAGAATCTTGGGAACGCCAAATCGCGTTACCACATTCTGCCAGACAAACCATTTGACGTCTTTCTCCTTGATAGTCGTTAAGGGCTCAGCTTCAACCCATTTGGTGAAGTAATCCGTAGCCGCAATGAAAAACTTCCAGTTGCCTGGTGCCGTTGGGAGTGGTCCCACGATGTCTACTCTCCACATCGCAAAAGGCCAAGGGCTAGTGAGGGAAAGAAGTTCTCTGGCCTGCTGGTGAATTTGGTGGGCGAACTTCTGGCACTTCTCACATTTTCTAACATATTTTTGAGCGTCCGCTTGCATGCATGGCCACAAATATCCTTGCGAGATAGCTCGATAGGCCAAAGATCTTCCCCCGATGTGACTTCCGCATATGCCTTCATGAATTTCGTACAGGAAAGCTTCCACGCTGTTTGGGTGTACACACTTGAGGTAAGGACTGGTGTATGACTTCTTATATAAAGCGCCAGATGGAAAGAGCCAAAACCGCTCCGACTTCACCCGGACTTTATGTACTTCCTTTTTATCGGCCGGAAGGGTCCGTTCTTTCAGGAAGAGGATAATAGGGTCCATCCAAGAAGGGCCAAGCTCGGTGCAGAGTACTTCAGTCTGCTCGGGTTCCTCGATACTAGGCCTTGGAAGAAACTCAATCATGAGAGGGCTGGGAGATGTTCTGTTGACTATGGATGCTAGACCGGCTAATTCATCCGCACAGCCGTTTTCTTCACGACCAATTTGTTGGATTATTGCCTAGAATCGCTTGATATGTTCTCTTACGAGAGCTTGGTACTTGGCCATTCTGTCGTCTTTGGCTTCGTAGACCTCGGACACTTGGTTGACAACAAGTTGGGAGTCACTGTAAACCATCAGCTTGGATGCGCGCAACTGAAGCGCGCTCTTAAGCCCGGCCAATAACGCCTCGTACTCAGCCTCGTTGTTTGACGCAGGGAATCCGAAGGTGATAGAATGCTCGATGGTCAGACCATCTGGCGAGATCAAAACTATGCCGAGCTCGGCACCATGACGATTTGAGGCTCCATCTACAAAAAGTTTCCACATTTCACCGACAAAGAGTTTCCAACACTTTGAGGGGTCTTGGAAGGCTTGAAGGTTGATGGGATCACGGGCACTCGGCTGTTCGGTTTTAGGTTCGCTGCTGTTCGGTTCCACTTCATCCCCCCTTGGCGATGCGATACTGGACCCAATAGGTTGGTCTGTTATGCCCAAGTCCGTCGTCGTATTGCCGGGCTGTTGTACTATTCCGACAGGAGGTGCTATGGACGGGCGAACTCCATCACCTTGTTGTGAAATCTCCGTTGAGCCTTCATTCACTTCCTCGGCTATCGCGGTGAGATCTACCGGGCATACTTGGTGAATTCCATGCGAGAATTCAGCAACGAAATCTGCCAATGCTTGTGCTTTTAGGGCCGTTCGGGGTTAAAACTTGACGTCGAACTGTCCCAATTCGATCGCCCACTTCAGGATTCGACCGGAGAAATCTGCCCGCTCGAACAAGGCTTTGAGAGGGAATTCGATCAACACAATGATTATGTGAGCGTGAAAGTAGTGCGCCAATTTCCTGGAGGCCATCATCAACGCCAAAGCAAGTTTTTCCAGCGGCAAATACCTCGACTCAGCCAGTAGCAAGGTTTTACTCACGTAAAAGATAGGGAAATGCTGGATACCTTTTGACCGGACAAGCACCGCGCTAACTGCATGCTGTGAAACTGCCAGATATAAGTAGAGTTCTTTGCCGAGCTTGGGTGTCACCAATAATGGGACAGAAAACAAGTACGCCTTGAGCTCAGCCAAAGCCCTGTCACATTCCTCGTCCCATGAAAACTTGGATTTCAAGGCTCAAAAGAAAGGGCGGCAGCGATCTGATGAGTGGCTTATGAATCGGTTAAGCACAGCGGCCATTCCGGCCAGATGCTGCACGTCCTTCGCCGAGTTGCACTGCTTCAATTCTTGTATGGCTTTGATTTGTATGGGGTCCGCCTCGATGCCTCGGTTTGTGACTAGGAAGCCCAGGAATTTCCCGGATCCCATGCCGAAGGCACACTTCAACACATTCAAGCGTAACTTGTGCTGTTTGAGAATGGCGAACATCTCGGCTAGGTCGGACAAGTGGTCTGTCTAGTGCCTGCTTTTGACCACCATGTCATCGATATAAGCCTCCATCGTCCGGCCTAGCAGAGGAGCGAACATTTTGGTCACCATCCTTTGGAAAGTTGCCCCGGCATTCTTCAAACCAAAAGGCATGACTCAATAGCAGAAGAGTCCCCTTGGAGTGGTGAAAGAGGTTATCTCACGGTCGGGGCCATACATGGCAATCTAATGATAGCCGCGGTAGGAATCCAAGAAACTGAGCCTGTTATGCCCGGCCGTTAGATCCACCAGCTGGTCTATTCTGAGCAGAGGAAAGCTGTCTTTAGGGCAAGCTCGGTTGACGGTCTTGTAGTCAACGCAAACTCGCCACTTCCCATTCTTCTTGGGTACTACGACCGTGTTTGAAATCCACCGAGGCTAGTGCACTTCCTGAATAGCCCGTGCTGCTTCAAGCAGGTTCCTTACCTCTTCCGCGACTACCTCGGTGTGATGAAGAGCCGATCTCCTTGTTCTTTGAATGACAGGGCGTGCATCCGGGAAGACATTGAGTTGGTGGCAAATAAAGCTCAAGTCAACGCCGGGCATGTCGTACGGCGTCCAGGCAAAGACTTCGATATTCGCCATCAAGAAATCTACCATCTCGGTCTTTTCTTAGGCGGTAAGGCTTGACCCTAGCAAAAAGAATTTGTTTGGACTTTCGGTGTCGATCCGCACTTCCACCAATTCTTCAAAAGCCTTGTTCTCGGCCTTGGCACCCACATCTTCAAGGACTCCCTGGTCTTCCGGACCTTCAATCATTTGGACGAAGCCTTTGGCAGCTCGGCTCCCGTTCACTGCCACGAAGCATTGCTTCGACATGACTTAATCGCCCCAAATTTCCTCAACTTCCCCAATAGCCGAGGGGAATCTCATAACCTGGTAGTAGGTTGACACTACAGCCTGCATAACGTGAAGCCATCCCCTACCGAGGATCAGATTGTATGTAGACAGCACCTTCAATACCCAGAACTCCACCTGCTTGACCACGGATCCGGCTTTGACCGGTAAAATTATCTTTCCCATAGGCCACTCCGGTTGCGAGTTGAAACCAACTAGTGGCGAAGTTGCCGGAGCCAAGTCTGTGTCCCAGAGTTTGAGTTGCTTGAATGCATCGTAGTACATAATCTCAACCGAACTTCCCTGGTCAATCAAGATGCACTTGACATCGAACTCTCTGATGCGGAGGGTGACCACTAGGGCGTCGTTATGTGGCGTTTGAATGCGCTCTAGGTCCCTAGTTGAGAAACTAATAACGTCTTTCTCCTCGGTCTTCCCCTTTTTGACCGTGGGCTGGAGTGACAAAACTTCCCTTATATGTTCCGCCTTTTTGATCATTCCTCGGAGCTCGCACACACGCGCCGGCTCCACTATGCCGTGGATCACATTGATCACTCCTTGAGGGGGCACCTCTAAGTCATCCAAACTATTCGGATCAGCAGGGTAGGATGTGCGGCTTTGACGCCCCCATCAATGTAAAGGTCTAAGTGACTGGCGGCGACTAACTCCTCCAAATGTTGCTTCAAAGGTAAACAGTCCTCTGTCCGGTGTCCTCACTCCCTATGATAAGTGCAGCGGTACCGCGGATTGAAGCCTTTTTGCGCATCGCCTAACTTAGCAGGAAACCGGACATAATCCTCGTCACGGATTTCACTAAGTATACGATATATTGGAATTTTAAATACCGTGGTGATGCCCGTCCGGGCATTCAACCTTCTGTTGGCATCAGTTGCGTCATCGCGGGGACATTCTGCTCGGTCATTGCGGCGACCTCTACCCCAGTTTTGATGATTTGTTTCACGGTCAGATTCCCCAGCGCGATCATTTGGACGGTTAGTCTCCTGTCCGACCGCGTGTACCTTGCCAGCCACCCTCTTGTCTGTTACCACCGGATTTGTCTTCACAGTAGATGCCGCCGCATCATTCTCTACCCGGAGGTGCTCATTGATGCGCTGCATTAGTTGTCCCATCGACGTCGGCTGGTTCATTGTAAGTGAGTCCCTCAGCCTATGCCTGACAGGGAGACCGCGCTTATATTGGGTGATTGCCAGGTTGATCGGGCAATCTAGGATTTCGTTGAAGGTTTCCCAGTACCTAGAGTTGTATGCCTTGAGGGTGTCACTCGACTCCATCTTAACACTTAGAAGGTGGTCCACTTCCTTTGGCGTTTTGGTGTTGGTTTTGAAACGAGTCACGAATGCTTCCGCCAACTGCTGCCACCTCTCAATGCTCTCTTCCGGGAGTCTCTCAAACCATTTCAAGCCCAGTTCGCCCAAGCTGGATGGAAAAATAAGGCATATAAGAGCATCATTACGCCTGTGTCTAGCCATGACCTGCCGAAAGTGGCTTACATGCATGTACGGATCGCTCTTGCCGTCATAAAGTGTAAACTTGGGCTAGTGAAAGCCCGCTGGGAGTGGCGCAGTTTCTATTTCAAGGGAGAAGGGGGAGGCGTTCAGCCTCGCCAAGTCGGCGTCCAAAGGAACTGGTACGGTCAAACGGGGTGGCGGCATCATAACCTTCTCACTATGGTGACCTCCGTAAGATAACCGCTGGAACGCTGGCACCCTTTCGGCCTCCCGTCGGCGAGCTCGCTCCTTCAGGACATCCCTCAAGTCCTCTGAACGGACGGAATAAGAATATCACGAAGTGGTCGACGGACGTGAGGGATGGTAGGTACTGTCTTGCGCGCTAGACTTCTCTGCAGGCGTGTTTAGGTCTCCACCCCTATAGCTTCTGGTGATAGAAAGGGAGGGAGTGTGCCGCTGGCTCTGGCTGCCTGAACGGCGGGGTTGGGTGCGCTCACCATGGTCTCCCACTCCAGCAACACCCTTCCCTTTGACCTGGCGTTTGAGAGCTTCCATCTCTGCCGCCATTCTCTAGATGACGGTGTCTTGGTCCTTTAACTTGTGCTCCAAACGTCGAGCATCCGATTCTCTCCACCGCCGGGGTCCGTCTGAGCTCCGTGAGCGACCAAAACTTCTGGCACGCTTGTCTCGTGCATCTCTCGGAAGTCCTCCTGGGGAAGTTTCCAAGTCCACCATGTTCGGAACGGCGGGGAGTCCGTCTCTCCGTCTGGCTGACTCCGGGGTTACACCGTCAATGGCAGACAACGGTATTTCGTCATTGTTCGCCATGAGAGGCGATCAGATGAGCTCGGAGAACAAGGTTTTGTCTGTAAAAATGTTCCCACAGACGGTGCCAATTGTATGGGGAGCAAATATTCCACAATGCCTGTACTCCTTTCGTCTTAGCTCCGCTTCTATCCGATTAACCTGTGAACGTAGCGGCGATGAGCTACCCGACGGTGTGTTGCCGGAAAACCCCTCCGACGGTCAAGTTAGCACACACTCAGAGATAGAGAGAGAGAGGAAGAGAGTCGAGTGTTTAGGTTTTTCTCACCAAATGATGTTTCATCCCCAGCATGGGGGGCGCAGTCATACTTATATACTTTCTGCACTCAGCTCTGCACCCATTAGTCTGTTGACACGTGGAGCTGCTCTCCCATCTGTCAGCACAAATCCAGCTAACACCACCTAACCAAACCGCCAGACAACGTTAGCGGGAACTAGGCAGCCCGGTGGCATCACCTCGGCCTCATCCGACCGTGCTGCATAACGAGTCCGAGGGCTCCACTCGCCGAGCTCCATCACAACCGAGCTTAGTAGTATTTCAGCAGAGCCGAGTTCAAGACAAGTCGAGCCGGTAAACAGAAGGCCTTCCGCCAAGCTAAACGTGTGAACCATGGAACCCGGGTTGGCAGGCGACCATCTCGGCCAAGTAAGCTCGGCCCAAACACGAGGCCTGATCCTTGACCGAGCAAAACCAACTCTGGACATGGAAAAGCCCAAGTAGCCCGGTCCAAACATGGTCGTGGGCCTCGACCGAGCAAAACCGCCTCTGGACAAGCCCAAGTTAGCTCAACCCAAACACACTCGGACATCACTTGCCCGGCCTCTACCACAGCCCAAACCGGCTTATAAATCTCCCTCTCAACTTAGTTCCACCAAATATTGGCATTTCCCCAAACTTGATGGGATGCTGCCATGAAGATTATTTATGGATCATCTAAGAGCTGTTAATGAAGTCAAATTTCCAAAAGACCATGGTATAGTCCCCATAGAATTTATTAGCTGATGTTTGGTTTGGTTTTGAGAGAGTAGTTTTTAAAAATTGTTTTGGGGAGAGAGTTTAGAAATTTTTTTTGTTTGTTTGGTTGTGTATTTTGAAAGTAATTTTGGAATTTGAGAGTTTGGAATGATTTGATATTTTGTTATAATTGAATAGATGTGTGTGAAAGAAAAAAAGTGATTGAGAATGAGAGAGGAGAGAAAAAAAGTGATTGATTGATAGGAAAGAGAGAGAAAGTGATTTTGAAAATTGTTTTGGAAAATTTACAAGCCAAACAAATTTTTTGAAATTTTTTTTTCCCAAAATCACTCTACAAATCCAAACCAAACACACCCACAATTTTTGTAACTTTTGAAGCTTCCCAATATCAGCAAGAATGTTACCTGTGAATTGGTTGTTTGACATGTCGAGAAACTGCAAATTTACCAAATCCCCATTCTGGTTAGGATGCTTCCAACTATTTTCTTGTTCTGCAAGCGAAGTTTACCAAGATTAGTGGAGAAATTACTGATTGATTCAGGAAACCCCCCTCCAAAGTTGTTGCTGCTCAAATCAAGGAAGTTCAAATTGGTGGCTTGGACCCCTGAGTTGAGAAAATTCAAGTCACCAACTTCTCCAATTCCGAGATTATTATATTGAAAGTTTAACCGTACAAGATCATGCATATGTTCCAAAGAAGGCACTCTTCCAATAAATTTATTGCTTCCAAAGTCCAGGTGATATAGCTTGGTGGCATCAGACATTGAAATAGGAATGGACCCAGTAAACAAGTTCAGTCCACTGTTAAGCCATTAAAGATTAGGAAGAGTAATTCCAATGTTTGAGGGAAGCGTCCCCTGAATTTGGTTCCCAAATATATCAATAACTGTGATGGAAGAGAGATTAAAGATGGAGGAAGGAATGGAACCAACCAACTTGTTTTGCGTCAATGCAAGACCGTTTAAATTTGTCAATTGGCTCAGGGTTTTAGGTATATTCTCATTGATACCATTAAAGATGCATAGAACATAATTAGAGATGATAGATTACCAAAAGTAAAGAGGACACCTCCGGTTCCCATGAGTTCTTTACTTATTCCCTATTGGTTATGGGATTGCAAACGATGGGACCAAGTATTCCCCAATAAAAACTCACGGTAAACAAATTCGGGTAAAGAAGGGTACATTTTCATGCAGAGAGATATTGATGCAAAGGAAAGCCTCTACGGCATTGCTGTGGATGCTTCATATCCCACTGCATAAAGTTGAATATTACAAGTAAATGAAGGTAAAACTATAGAT
>JAPPVO010000029.1:51434462-51455990 GCA_030407325.1 Camellia japonica
AGTTTCAAAACAAAAATGTAAATGAACATATTTTCCAACTTCCAAAATGTTTTGTAATAAGGGTTTGGATTCTCTCAAGTTGGCCATCTCAATTAAGAAAACATTTGGTCTTGGCAGGCCCATTTTGGGGCCAACCTTGGTGATCCTAACCATTCACTTTTTAAAACTCAATGGGTAGAATATTCATGCAAAAGATAAAATGATAAAACATTAGTAAATATATGTTTGGATCACATTTGTATTACAAAAAATGGATCGTTATTCTTGAAACTATAATTGTCGTCCATTTTTTTAAAACAAATGTAATTCAAATATATAGCAACCAATGTCCGATCATCTGGATTTTTTAGATGAATATTCTACTCAAACGAGTCCTACAAAGTGAATAGTTCGAATCATCATCGAGCTCAAAATGGGCCCACAAAGCTCAAACGCTCTCTCAAGTTGGATAGCCAAATTGATAGAATTCGAACCCCTACAATAAATCCTAAAGGTGTGTTTTGAATTATGGATTTGAATAGAAATTTGGAAAGAAAAAGGAAAAAGGAAAAGATGACGACAATGTGAATGAAATAAGAGCATCTTATTCTTTTTTCTCATCTTCCAACTTCGGCAAACACAAAACTTGAGTTAAAAATTCGAAGGTTTGAGTTCTCTGTTGCTTGCGGCGTGAAGATATCTAAATCATGCATTACTTGGCTAAACCAAGTTTACCTTTTTGGAAACAAATATTGCAATTTCCTTTTTTCCCAATCTAAAATATATATATATATATACCCATCATGCCGTGTGCAATAAACATTAAATTCAATCTTGAATATTATATATTAACATTTTGCTCCAATGCTTTTCACTCCACAAACACAGGAACAGTAAAATACAATAATCGCATAAATAAAATAAACAAAAAACTAATAACAATAATCAGAAGTGTTACAAGATCAAGGTAATGAAGGAATGACCAATACCTGTGAACCCCAGCCGATAACACCAATTTGCTTAATGCCCTTGAAGGCATCAGGTAGCAACGGAAACAGATCCCTCCCTCCTCTAACAATATACTACAAATGCACAACACAATCATCACACACATACACACACACACACATATATATATATAGAGAGAGAGAGAGAGAGAGAAATGTTGAGAGAGCAAGTGAGGAAATGGAGAAAACACCTCGTCATGGCCAGCAAGAGTAATTTTCTCCTTCTTGAACACTGAGCTGTCAAAATCAAGTGAAGTCAATTCGGGCATAGAGACCATGCGAGCTCCTAGAGCTGAGCCTAACCCAACCCTATTTCCAAGCATGACTTGAGCTTTGAGAGACTTCAAAGCTGTCTTCGAAGACGAAGACGAAGACGAGAGAAACCCAAGATTGAAACCTAGGGTTTTGGAGACAGGCTTCAGGGTTTTGGAGGACGAAGATGCAGAACCAGCAGCAGCCGCCACTGAGGGAGAGAAGGAAGTAGCCGCCGACATGGATGACTGAGACTGAAGAAATCATTGAGAGATCAGGCAGCGATAAGTAGGGGTGTGTGCAGTGTGATTCAGTGCTGTTTAAGCGTAAAAGAGAAATCATGCGGCGGGTGGCAGATTGACAAATTTGTCACTAGAAACCACCATTTTTCTATCAAAAACCGACAAATCAGTTGGCAAATAACAGCATTTTCAACTTGGCAGTTCGGGAGGTTTGGCGAATTATAGAAAACTTGTTTGGGGTGTCCTAAATAAGTGTACTTTTTGTCTTTTTAGACTAAAAAATTGAGGAAGAAAATATGGATGTTTAAGTTAACTTTTTGACTTTTTATGGAAAAATGTGTAATAAAAAATTGTAAAAATTGATTTGTAGGGAAAAATTAGTATTGGAAGTTGTGCAGCCGTAATTGTTGACTTTTGGTGAATAGTGTTAACTTTTTAACTTTTTGAGTAACTTTTTGACTTTTTGGCTTTTTTGATACATGCCAAACTTGGCCTTAATTCAAATTACAAAACTTGAATCAAATATTTTAAAAAAAATAATTTATAAATCAACTGAACCAATCAAAATTAAAATAGATATCCATTATTTTCTTCTTTGTCCTCGAGCTCTTCTGCTCCCACTATACACACTGCTGATGGTTCTCATATGCCTGTTAGTCATATTGGCCAAATCTCTACTTCCACTGTGTCCCTTTCTGATGCTTATCATATTCCTTCTCTTAAAATGAACCTTATCTCTGTTGGTCAATTATGTGACCTTGGTCTAACTATTACTTTTTCTGCTACTGGTTGTTTGGTGCAGGACCCTCAGACGAGACAGATCCTTGGATAGGCCGTAAGCATGGACGTCTGTTCGAGCTTCTCCACCTTCGCAGTCCGCAAAAATCATCTCCTGTTGCTGCTGCATCTACTATGTCTCCTTTTCATCTTTGGCATTGTCGCTTAGGACATGTCTCTTTTAGTCGTTTAAAAAATTTAGTACATTCAACATTGACAAACTAGCAAATTAAAATTCCAACAATCCAAACAAATTATATAATAACAATCCAAAACCACTGCCTAAACCTTCCAAGTGAAAAAAAAAGAAGAAAGAGTTAATTTGCTTCTGTGCCACCACAATCTCTCTTTTTAAGTTGATAAGGTTTGTTGGTTTATATATATATATATATATATGGGGGCAGCTTGCCTCCAGTCCTTAATCGAACTGGACGGTACTGTTCGGCCTGTAAGAGCTCACCACAGGTCCCGTTTTGATAATCGGAGCCGTTCAATGTGTAGAACTCGTCGAGTACTATATACTTGTAAAAAATCATTTTGATCAGATATCGATAGCTATCTCATCTTATCAGTTTTTTGTCAACCGTTAATTTGTTCCCCGTCCATTTTTTTTTTATACAAAACTAATTTGATCACATAACTATCGATATCCGATCAACGTAATTTTTTACAAGCATATAATAATCGACGAGTTCTACATATTCAACAGTTTGGATTATTAAAACAGGACCCGTAATAGCCCCACGGGCCGACAGTAACATCCAGTCCGATTAAGGACCGGAGGCATGCTGCTCCCTATACACATATATAGACGAATTTTTTTATCATCCAAAAATAAAATAATCATTCTTACCAAATTTATCACCAAAAAAAAAATAATCATTCTTACCCAGTTATTAGTACAAAATAAAAATTGAGTTTAAGTTTTTCAGATTAAGTTTTTTAAAAACTGAATTTTTTTATTTTCGTGTTTTTTTTAAGTGAATATTTTTAAAATTTTAAATTTTTTTTTTTACTTAGGGGTTGTTTGGGATAATCTAAATAAGTGTACTTTTTGTTTTTTTACGAAAAGATGTGCAGAAAAGTAGAGAGATGATGTGATGAAAAAAAGATAAAAAGATGGATTATTTTTTGATTGCCAAACTTGGCCTTACTTAGATGTATCTAAAAAGGAAAAAATTATGAAAAAATATTTTAAAAAATTAATAAATACATAAAAATACCAAAAAAAATATACTGAATTCTCATATTTTTTAATATTTTTAGTATTTAGTAAATTTTAAAAAAAAAATTCACAAATTTTTTACTTTTTAAATTTATGTTAGGTATGTCTAAAAATTAAAAAAATTACTTAAAATATTAAAAAAATTTAATAAAAACAAAAAAAATACGAAAAAGAAGAAAATAGAATTTTCTGAAAAAGTATTTTTAAAAACTCGAATCAAGCAATTAGAATACAATTTAAAGAAGAATATTACTTGACAGTAGAATATTTAGTCAGTACATTGTCAAAATCACTCAATGTTCATCAAATATAAGAATTTTTCAACCTCTCACAACTTCACAATAAACAGAATCAGGTCAGCAAAAAGAAACAGAATGTGAGAGAGAGAGCGCAAAGAGAAAGAAAGAGAGACTTACCAAATCGGCAAGCTGTATGGCGATCTGCGAGGAGACTAGCTGGCGGCGGCGGCGGCAATCGGCAAGGTGAGGAGGAGCGAGACGGAGACACAGAGTTCGTAAAATGAATGAGATGTTTTGGGACTGTGGATTAGGTTAAGGAGCCGTAGCACTTAAAATCAGCTTACACGAGGCTACTATTTTAGTAATTTTTTAATTTTTTTTAGTTAAAATATGAATTTAAAAAAAATTACGAATGCTGTTACGAAACCCGCACATGTACTGTAAAATGGGCCTATTTCAAAATTCATTTTTGATAGTTTTAACTGTTCAAATTTTACAATATATCAAATTAAACATGTTTGTAAAAAATCAAGTTAATCATATATCATTTATCTATTCATTCACTAACATTTATATTTATTTTAATACTTTAAATCATAATTACTATTTATTTTTATGGATACAAATGTAAGTGGATGAATGGGTAAACAATATTCGATTAACTTGATTTTTTTACAAGTATGTTATACTTATGTATTTTAAAATGTAAACGGTTCGTATTATCAAAATTGGCCCATTTCGCCACATAGCAGCCCACGCAGCAACATTCCCAATTTATAAAAAAATTTAGTATGTTTAGAATAACTTTTGATTTTTTACAAAAAGATATGCAAAAAGTAAAGACAAAATGAAATCTTTGACTTTTTGGTATAAATTATAGATTTTTTAGTTTTTTTAATAATTTTTTGACTTTTAAACTAAAACAAGCACATGCTTAAAACAACTTTTCGCTTAAATTGAGCTGTTTTGGTATGTTTGGTAAAACTTATGGAGGTATATTATAGTTTTAATTAAACTATTTTCAACTTAAATTTGTAAGCAGCTCGGGGGGTGCTTTTTGATTTCAGCTTATGCACACAGCTGAAGTGGGGGGCATAAATGACTTAAATGTCCCTCTATAACTTCAAAAATTACGAAAATGCCATTATATAAACCCTTTTCTCTCTTGACCTAACACCCTTCTCTCCTCTCACACGGCACTTCTCTCTTCTCCTTTCCTCTCTGGCGAACGATGAAGAACTGCCTCCACATCTCCAAGATCACAGGCGATCGTTCACTTTGGTTCCCTGTTTTCCGTTGACCTCCACCAAAAAGGTAAGATTTCAAACCCTATGTTTGTTATATATATATATATATATATACACACACATCGAATTTAGGGTTTGTTTTTGTTTTTGGTTGCTCTGTGAAATGGTGTGCATCCGATTATTGAGAAGCTCTCTCTCTCTCTCTCTCCCTTCTCTTTCTGATTACTGTGAAATGGTGCATTCGATTACTGTCAAATGGTGTGCATCCGATTACTGAAATGGTGTGCTCCTGTTTTCAGGCGATCATTTTTTGTTTTTGTTTTTGAAAATCTATAGTTAGATTTTGTATATAAGTAGTATTTGTGTGTGAAATTAGCTGAAAAGCTAGTGTTTGTACGTAAGTAATTTTCATTTTTTTCAAATAATTGAGGTTTAAAATTTAAAAAAAAAATTACTTTCTTTTCCTTCATTTTCTCAGTATTATCTAGGGTTTTTAATTCTTTTATTGTTCTTATTTATATGTATTTTTAGATTTTGATGGCATTACTTTGGTGAAGCTAGGGTTTTATGCAATTTCTAATCATTTTTGAATTAAGGAATGTCATTCTTCTAAAATTTATACATGTTCTTCAAATTCTGGGTCATATTACAAAGATAAGTGTTCTGGTTTGCATTTCCAATGTCCTAAACAGATTCTGGAAAAACTAGTTAGTAATTAATTGTAAATGATATATATATGTTGCAAAATTATATTGGTATGGCCCCAATAGTTGACCTACAACCTAAATTTTTTTCTGGTAAATGAATTACATTAAATTTTCCACCTATGCACCCAAGGCAACCCCAACTTGCTCTAACCTAAACCAACTCTCTACCCACAAAAATGTTTATTTTGCAGATGAATGTAAGAATTATTTGTGATCCCCATATTGAAAATAATGCATTTTATTAGATGTATGTCAATTCAAACTCAAAATCAGATTAGAAGAAATGGTGTGCATCCATATATAAGAAGCAACCGCAAATACTATTTTCATTTCAAGGTAATAATTAACTATAAATGGAACTTGGGTGTTACATATAATTAATGCTATTAGGATATTTCTAATAATGAATAAATATATTTTTATTCTAAATTTTGTAATAGGATTGTATTGGAGCAATTGACGGAACATACATCAAAGTATACATATTTCCAGATAAGCAACCTCGTTTCATAGATAGAAAGGGGTATACAACTCAAAACATAATGGCCGCATGTGACTTTGATATGTGTTTCACATTTTGCTTGCCGGGATGGAAAGAAAGTGCACACGATACTCGGATCTTCTTAGATACAATTAGGAATCCTAGTTATAATTTTCCAAAACCACAAAGAGGTAACTGTTTTACATTTATAATTACTTACTTTAATTTTATTTTGAAATTTTAAAATGGATGAGTTTTACTTGGTGGATGTTGGGTATCTAAACATAAAAGAATATCTTGTACCTTACAAAGGAGAGAGATACCATCTAGTTGAATTTGAACATGGTCAACCCCCCTAAAATGCACAAGAAAAATTTAACCAAGCACATTCATCACTTAGAAGTGTAATAGAAAGAACGTTTGGGGTTTGAAAAGTAAAATAGCCGATAATAAAGGATATCCCACCAAACTACAAGTGGCCAACCCAAGTCAACTTGTTTGTGCAATAATGGCAATTCATAATTTCATCCGACGAAGTAAGTTTCGCGATATTGTATTTGACTCTTATGATAATTCACGGATTATGTGCCTAATGAAAAGGAAGGATCAAGGTCTTAACAAGCACGCCATGGAAATCATATTGAAGGTGATGACAACGAGATGAAAGTGAGGAGACATAATATTTTTATGTCAATTTGCAGATGAAATTAGGAGTTATCCAATATCTAAAAAGTTTTATTTTTATTACCTTAATAGTAATTTATTGTATTTTTATTGCAATGATATTTTTTTGTTCCCTTGTGAACTCAATATTAAAAAAATAAATAAATTGAGGTAATGTAAAAATGTACCAATATAGGTACTAATTATATTAACTTCCATTAATGAAATAATTTTTTCAAAATTTAAAGTGAAGAAAATGACAAAATTACAATTTTTATGTTCATAAGGGCAAAAATGACAATCACACAGCAAAAAGCTATTTTTACAGCTTATTTACCAAAAACTACTCTGCTGCTTAAATCCATAATCTCACAACTGCACCAAACAGGTTACCAGCTTATGTTCACAGCTGTAAGCTATAATGTATAATCACTTTCCCATAACTCTACCAAATGGGGCCTAGTTGGGAATTGATTGTGTGTGTGCCTGTGAATGTATTTACATTTGGTTTGATAGCCTTAGAGCTTATTTGGCATGACCTACACATTTTTTTTTTTTAAATCTTTGCAGCAAGTTCCTCTTCAGTTGAAAATTCAATTAGAGGATACTATTAGGAGCTCATTATAGAGCTTGCATTGATAATCTAAACCATTCACTATATAAGGCTCGTCAAATATTTTATCCTTACAAAAAACCACATCAATTGAATATCAATAAACACTTGATCGAATCACATTTGTATCAACAATTTATTTTAAAAATTATATTTACTGTTAACACAAAATTGATTAGATCAAGTGAATATCGATACCCCATCAATATGATTTTTTACAAGAATGAAGTACTCGACAAGCCCTACATATTAAACGGTTCGGATCATCGATGCGAGCTCCGTGGTGAGATCACGGAGGCCCAATAGCACCATCCAATTCGATTTGGACTGGAGAGGAGCCTGCTCCTTTATCTTTTTATTTTTTTGGGTCATATCACCTTTTTACTTTTCTATACATTTTTTTGTAAAAATACTTATTTAAATCATCACAAACAACTCATTAATGTAAGAGTTAGATAAAGATAAATATAAATACATAAACTAATGGTGAGGCAGTTAGCAGGTTGATTTTTTGGAACCGTGCTGACTCGTCACAACCAAAACCTTCACCCGTCCCGCTATAATTCAAATAAAGCGTACTTCAGATGATTTTGATTGTATTTTTCACAATCCTAATAATAACCGAGTGTATAAATTTGAGATTTCTATGATGCGCAGCGTGCATTGTGCAACTTATAAGAGTATTTCTAATCTTTTATCTTTTCTTTTATCAAATTTAAATTTGATAAAAAAAATATTCAAAAATAATCAAATCAAGAGAGAGTTATTTTTTTTTCATCAAATTCAGAACTCATCAAATCTTTTTATCAAATTTGAATTTGATGAAAAAAAAAATTAAAAATGAAACATTGGAAATTATTATTTTTTCATCAAATTTGATGCAAAGAAAAAATTAGGATAATATACAAAAAAATTTAAGAAAAAATTAATAAAAAATTTAAAATAATTCATATCAAATTAAATTTTTTACTCAAAATTAGATGAAAAATTAGTGAAAGATTGGAGCGCACACAAAACAAAACTTGTGTGAATTTAGTAGACGTGTGAGTACATTATCTTCGTGCCACATGGTTCACGAGTTGTTAAGGTAGTGTTTGGTTGTGAAAAGGAACCCAAGAGGGTGTGTCACTTTGGTAAGATTTTGGGCATAAGTCTTAAGGTCTCAAGTTTCACTCTCTTTAGGGCCCGTCATTCAAGCAACAACACATATGATTAGTAGAACGAACATTCTAAGCCTAGGCAAACCGTACCTACTGTTAGGAGTATGGGTTTGAATTCCCGCCTTTATACGAGTCCGTAACTTACCGCTATATGATTGAGTGATCCTGCTATGTAGCAACCAGCTAAGAATGATCTCTACAATCTCAACTCCCTGTAGGGTATACCCTCAAAAGTTACTCCTATATAGTTAGACCTTTTGGTTGTGAAAAGGGAAAATTAGGTGTGTTTTTTTTTATTATTTTATTTTATCCATATAAGGCAAGTACATCAAAGACTTTTAAGATTAATAAGGTTAGTTCAATGGTAATATTTTCAAATTCTTTACTCAAAAGTTTGGGTTTAAGTCTTTATAACCTTTAGTTGGGGTTAAACATAATTCTTAGCACCTGACATAGGGGCGATGAGATTCCCTACAGATCCGTTGTGGATGCTAAAGGGTAATACTTCCAAACGAGTATGTGGAAAAGCATATCTACATATCCATTTTTAATATCAAAAAAAATAAAAGACTTCTGATCATTTTTATCTTAGTATAAAGAGAATTCTATTATGTTTTCCCATAGACCATCTCCAATCTAGATCCAAATTTTTCATCAAATTTAAATTTGATGAAAACGATGTTCTAACCATTTCACCAAATTGGTATCAAATTAAAGGAATCCTGCATTTTTTCATCAAATTAAGGGAGCATTTAACCTTTCATCAAATCTTGCAGGTGACCGTTGGTGAACAACCGAATGGATGACCAGCCAGTCAACAGAGTGGATGACTGGCCAAACAACCGAATTGAAGAAAATTTACACTAGGTTGGTCGACCACCTAGACGTCCCCCGATCGTCCTCCCAATTGACTAGTTGTTTTGATGAAAATTGAAAATTTAGCATTGGAGCGCTTGGTATCAAATGAAGTTTTTAACCCAAATCTGTACTCAAATTTGATGAACAAAAAATAATAAGCGTTAGAGATACTCTTAGTTGGTAGAGATATTTACAAAAATTAGGGGTGTTTGGCTACTTCTTTTTTGGTTAAAATAATAAAGATAAAAAAAAATGCTAAAATAATCAATAAAATAAAATATCACTTTCTACACATTAATCAATCATTTTTTTCTCTTACAACCATCTATTCAATTACACACACACACACACACACAAAATCACAAACCATCTCAAACAGAATTTTTTTCCCACCTCATAAAATAGAAAAAATATATATATATTCAAAAAGTCAATTAAAATAACCAAGTTCCCAAATAGGTCAATTATTGATTAGAGGATTTGATCATCTAAAATTCTGATATTCAATTAGATTGTCTAATCTGACTTATTGTGAATTTATTTTAAATTTGTCTTGATAATTTATATCATTTATTTTATATGATCTTTAACAAAATTATGCATATAAAAAATCAAATCTTTTAAGTATTAAAAACCACTCAAGTAGATCATATTTATAGTATCTAGGAAATAATTAAGAAAGCCTATTGATTCAAGTGTCCAATATTAAAAATGAAAAATTAGTCTAAGGTCCCTCTTCTATTTTTAATAATAGAAGAGATCCACAATATTATTTTATGATGTCTAAGATTCCTCAATCCCACACTCATATGTTACAGAGAAATTTGATTCTCTCACATCAAATCTCTATCTATCTGCTCAAAACCTACCAAACTCAATACACAAATCCAGAACCAGTCCACTCCCACTCTTTCTCTCTTCTTTCTTCTCTTCATCTGCCCAAACCAAACCCTAGCCTACTCACTATCTAGATCTCTATACTCTCCTCTCTCTTTCTCTCGAATCACCAATACACAGACATACCACTGACGGCGAAGTGTCTGGGCCATCGTCCATCAGGCCTCCGGCGTAGGTAGCGTCGCTGGTGGATGGGAACGCGAAGTACCGCGATTTGAGCCGGACCACTGCGATCAAACCACCGCGATCTAAACCGAGAACCACCGCGATCTGAGCCGAACCACTGAGATCTGAGCCGCAATTTCTTGCTTCTTCTTTCTTTCTCTAGCAATATCTCTCTCTCTCTCTCTCTCTCTACATCGTGGTGTAAGGGTTTGGCGGTGGTGGTGTAGGTGACGGCCTACTATAAGTCGCGGTGGAATCCTCAACTATGGCCTCACTCACATGGTCGTCACTCCTCAGCTATGAAGGTAACTACTACCACTACTTCTCTGATTTTAATACTATCTTTGTTTAAACATTAAATTCAATTTAGGGAAAAAACAAAATTGTAAAAAATGTGCCTTGGATTGGAAAGACTGCATTCATCTATCTGGGTGGAATGTCAAATTTTGAACAAATGGCTATCTAAGAGAGGTAGAGGTTGTTGATTTGCATTGTAGAGAGAATATAAAGAGTTCAAATGGTTGTCTAAGAGAAGTAGAGCCGATGATGGGGCTTCCATATTGTTTTGGAGAGAATTTCTCTAGTTTTGTTGAAGGCAGAGAAAATGATAAACAAATCAGAAAAAAATTATAAGTAAATCAGAGAGAATTTCTCTGGTTTGGATTGAATTTTTTCTGGTTTGGACCAGAGAATTTTGCTGGATTGAATTTTCTCTAGTTTGGACTAGATAATTTCTTTGGATTGAATTAAATTTTCTCTAGTTTGTACTAAAGAATTTCTCTAGATTGAATTTTCTCTAGTTTGGACCAGAGAATTTTACTGGATTGAATTGAATTTTCTCTGGTTTGGACTAGAAAATTTCTCTGGATTGAATTTTTTCTAATTTGGATTAGAGAATTTCTCTGGTTGAATTTTCTCTGATTTGATTTGAGGGACCTTAAATATTATGAAAATATTAGATATCCTTTATGCTATAAAATCTTAATACCAAGGACCTTAAAAAAAATCTCCTATTAAAAACTATCCCTAATAATTACCTCCATACTAGGCTTATCAGCTTAAAAATGTGATTTTTATTTATTTATTTATTTTCAAAAAATTAATAAAAAAATGGAAAAGTCTATAATTAGGAGGGAAAAAAAAAATCAACAAATATCCTAGACTGTCAAATTTATATGGTCCTGCTTGGAACTTGACTATTTTAGTTGATTTTTTGACTATTTTAGTCTAGTTAAAAAAATTGTATTTGAGAAGATAGTTAACTTCTTCTTTTTTATAATTGATTATGAAAGAAAAAATAAAATTATCATAATTTAAATATGATATTTTATCTTATTAATTATTTTAATTTATTTTATCTTTATTAATTATTTTGGCCTCCAACCCTCTATCCAAACAAGGCCAGTGTATAATGAAAGTGATTGTATAGTTACAGTTACACCATCAATCTTGACCCCTTTTTTATTTTTTATTTATTTTTAGCGAGTTCCCAGAATCGTTGGAGGGGAAAAAAAATCATGGTTGTTTGGTTGGTAGAGGGCATCTTTTTAGGCTTTTTGGTCTCGGTGCTGTAAATTCATGGGGAAATTACAGAAAAATGGTAGGAATAAAAATAATTTGTAAATAAGTAAGATGTTTCAAAAATTTCAAAACAGATGAAATGCTTAAAATTATTTGCAAAAGAATGATGTTATTAATTTACAAGATAGAAATACTCTTCTCCCCTCGTATAATTAGCATACTTTGACCCAAGGCACCAACCCCAAAGAAAATGACTATAAAACCATCCTATATTTTAAACAAATCGCCCCAAGTCCCGCAATAAACTCTTAGCAATTACAATTATTCTAGTAGGGGTAATGTAGTCATTTAATTAATTAAAATTTGAAAATGTCAAAAGATATTCAATAAAAATTTTGATATTCATGAGGTTTTCAATTAAAAATATTATTAATATTATTTAAGTATTCATGATCTTTTCGTGGTTTTTTTGCTTCTTTTTCTTCTCTCTTTTAGTTGAGATTCATTTTGCTTTGTTTGAGATTACTTGAAATTTGTGAGAAATTTATTTAAAATTTCTCTGAAAGTGCTTGATTATTGTAGTTGTTGTTGTGATTATTGTCTTTCTAGAGATTTTTGTTGTTGTTTTGAATTTTGTTTTTTAAAAAAAAAATTATTTTCCATTTGGGCGAGTTTTGCTAGAAAATGATGAGGAAGAGAAACAATTGGGATGATGATTTAGTAGATTTGCCATTGTCAAAACTTATGCCAAACTTTGCCCAAGTTTTGACATTGTCATAATTTGACAATTGGTATAGTGAAAGTTAATTTTGATTACTCTTGTCAAAATTTGACAACTCCAATGGCCTATCATCACAAATGTTACTAGTGTTATCAATCATGCCATCATGCTAAAAGTATTATGCCAAATTTTAAAACAATGAATTGATTATCAACTTTTTTTAATTTATTGTACTATCTTAAAAATGTTAGGAGATGCTCCTAGTGTTATCAATCATGCCATCATCCAAAAAATATTGTGCCAAATTTTAAAACAATGAATTGGTTATCAACTTTTTTAAATTTATTGTACTATCATAAAAATGTTAGGAGATGCTCCTAGTGTTATCAATCATGCCATCATGCAAAAAATATTGTGCCAAATTTCAATGTAATGAATGTTTGATCATTAACTTCTTTTTTTAAAATTTACTGTACTTTCCGGAAAATGTCATGTTATGCATTTTTTTTAAAAAGAATAATATAAAAATAAAATTAATGTTTAAAAAAATACTAACCATCATATAAATAATTTTAATTCAAAATGAAACTTTAAAACATTCCATAAAAAAATACAAACCATTAAATTTGATTTAATTTATTTCATGTAAGTTTAAATTGGGCAAATGAATTAAAGTTTTTTTCAATATTAATTGTGGGTGTTGATTTTTGACTACACAACCAAACAAGAAAAGTCAGCAAGAGAGCACCGACAAAATAGATTAAGCCCGAACAACCTATCACAGAAAGATAAGAATTCGGCGGTGGTTCATCTACCCGGGGGCATTCCGACGATCAAGTCAATAATTATCTCTCAAAGATAACCAATTGTGCTCAACTCACAAGAAAGAACTTACTGCTTATAGTATATCACACATACCTGAGTCCCGCGGGGGTGCCATGCTTTTATAGCCAGCACTGACCTGATCCTTATAGAAGCCTTACTTTAGTGAACTCAGCCTCAATGCTCATCCTAGACTCCTAGCTAGATAAGGATAAACTCTCTAAGAGTTTTATTTTTATCCAGACTAAGATCCTCCCCTGTTCTAGGACTCTTGTCCCTTATTCGCTCATCCCGAATTCTGATATCCTCACAGATAATCTCGGCCTAGACGAGATCACCTCGGCATCATGACCAGGCCACGTGGCATCTCGGCTGATACTTCAGCATCACCTCAACCATGTGCTGTCATTCACACATTATGCCCTTACAACTGCCCCCTAGGTTCTATTACCTCGGTAACCTGAGGTGATGGAACCTACATTGCTAGTTCATTTACTACGTCGGCTAAAAATTCGTTCTTTCTTCCACGTCCGAGATCATTACTCGTCGGCTTCATGTACCCAGGACTCAACTGTCCACTCGTCACAAACCAAGAACCAAAAACCAAGTTCTTTAAGTTTTTTCAACCAAAATCGTTCCTCTAGCCGAGGTTTTTGCCTCATTAAATCAAAAACTCTAAGAGTTTTATCTGCGCATGTGCTGTCACTCAAGGTTTTCCCAACCGTTTTCGCCACGCGTCTTTCTCTCATTGGTTCGTACCTGACATGTGTTATTAAGTCGCATCACTTCTGCACACACCACCTGATAGACACGTCGTTCAAGGTGTATTCATTTCCTTTTGTCGCCTTTTCGAGTTTCAACAAAACTCTCTCTCTCTCTCTCTCTCTCTCTCTCTCTCTCTCTTCGTTTTCTCACTTCGTATTCTCGCATTCTCTCTCTAATAATTCCCCAACCTCCATTGCTGTCTCTTCGAGCTCTCTGCAACTGTGCTCCGTTCACTTCCTTCGGCAAAACATTCATTATTCTACTCCACTCGTTGTCACCGTCTGACTCCGGCGAACCTCAAACCGGTGTCCTCGAGCTCGAACCCAACTAGTGAGTTCCTAGTTTCTTTCACTTTCAATTCCAGCCCTTCATTATTCTGAATATGTTCCTACTTTACCATATGTCTGTTCTGTTGCTATTGAATCTGTTTTCATGGTTGCACTCTGTTTTTTCTTCGATTAAGAGTCAATTTCCTGTTCTTGAATCTTGAATCTGCGTAGTCTTTCAAAAATGCCAATCATGTTTTTTGCTTAAGACATTTGCACACTGTTCTTCACACACTCACTCAGTGTTCATGAATCTGTACTTTCCATGTTTCTTGGATGTTGCTTTCTTGATTCTGATTCGCGTTCCTTTTTGCTTTGTTTTGCCTTGCCTTCAAATTCTTGCCTTTGATTCTTACTTCAGTATAGACTTAGGTTTGAGATTTGATTTAGAACCCTGTTCCTTAGGAAAACTAAAACAAGATTCCTTTAGATCTTCAAAATCCTAGCTCCAGAGCCAGTTTAGGGTTTAGCCGAGGTTTTCAAAACTCATACCAAATATTCTTTTCTGAAATTTTGCACCAATCCTCCCTAAGCCGACATCATGGGAATGTTTAGGTGGAGAGTTGACAACCCTGCCAAGCTGGAGTACTTTAGACAAGAGTTTTCCATTCCAGCCGACGTTCAGATAAGGTTTTGGCTGGAGAGAAAGACTCTATCATGCCAGCTGGAGACTCCATGCCCTTTCCCGTGCTAACATTTATCGAGTGTGGACTTCGACTTCCCTTAGACATCTTGTTTAGGGAAATCCTCAACTACTACGAACTCAACCCTATGCAGCTGGCCATTAACTCCTATAGGGTCATTAATGGCATAATTGCCCTAGCTCGCCGAGAAAACGCTAGGATAACACTAGCCGACATCTAATTTTGTTATACCATGTGTGGCTTAAAGTCTGAAAAAGGCTACATTTACTACCTCAAATCGAGATCCAAAGTTTACAAAATCATAGCCAACCTCCTAGACTCCAACAAGGGTGCTGGAGACGATTACCTGATTGTCTCGGGTAACTGGGAATTTACTCCGAATGATGATCTTCATCTCTTCCCTCTACGCCGATTGGTGTTTAAAGAGGATGAGGGTAAGAACTAAGTGTCAATTTCTCTATTTAAGACTTTACCACTTTATTCCCTTTATTTGTTCTAATATCTGTTTTCTTCTTTTTGCAGCTCTTCCCCAACCATTGAAGGACTTCCGCCAATCCTTTTTCCCCAGCAAAGACTTGAAGAAGCTGCTGGGCCTGTCCATTAACCTCCGCAAAGCGCCTTTGCTACTCAACTATATCCCCACATACAAGTCAGCTCTGCCCGACGTTCTTAGGTATAGCAAGACTTCTTCATCTGCTTTAATTCCTCCAACAGCTTTATCTCCAAGGCCAGACCAGGCTTCCACCTCTGACCCAGTTGAGTAGCCAACCACTTATGCCCCTCAACTAATTCCTCCATCCCAACGCCAACATCGACGCCGAGTTCTAGTTTCCGCTCTTGCTGGCAGAACTCATAACCGTAAACACCAATACTTTGAGGTACCGGCTTATGATCCAGCAAACCCACCTACTGCACTTTCAGCAATCCGCTTCGGTACCAAATTTACCATTGCCGCTACCGCCGAGGAAATAGGTCGTGCAAAAATCATCCCAGACGACCTTCTTGCCGACATCCCAAGCGTGGTGTCAGTCCACTCCTCCTCTCCTTCCCAATCGCAGCCAAAACCCAAGGCAAAGAGGGTTAAAAGGACTAAGGCCAAGCCCAGTGCCATCGAGGTGGAGTCGGAAGACACAGTGCCAATTTCAAAATTGGCTGAAATAGAGAAGTCTGCCAAAAAAAGGCCTGCCGAGGCCGAGGCATCTGACCATCCTCAACCAAAAAAGCCAAGGTCCGGTGGGTCTTCTGAGCCCTCTGGATTTCGCGCCGACGCTCCCTGGACTCCATCCGTCACGGTCGGAGACCGACCTCTCTTAGCCAAGAATAGCACGCTCAACAGTCTAGAAGTCGGTGTCGCCATTTACACCACCGTTCTACTCCCGACCGACATCAATCGATGTCTGAGCTTTCAAAGTATGAAAATTACGCAATGATGGTACAACATTCTGTCTTGGTAAGTCTCAACACTTGTAATTTTTAGTTAAATTTCAACTCCTATTTTCATACTTAACGAATTTTCTTCGCATTCTTGCAGGTTATTCAGTAGGGTCACTCCCTTGCAGTCAAGACCGATAAGTTCAAAAAAGAACTATCCCAAAAAATAAATGAGGCAGTCAAACTCCTTTCCTCACTAAACAAAGCCGAGGCCCGTATCTGAGGTCTTTTAGATCAAGCCAAGGCTACTGAGTCGGCCCTAAAAAAGGCCAAGGACCGCACTGAGGCTGTAAAAAATGTTACTGAGGTTGCTCAAGTCGAGGCAAAAGAGGCCAAAGAGAAAGAGGCCCAAGCCCAAACCGAGCTCCAAACAGCAATGGCTACAAAGGCGGCCGAAATCAAAACGGCTGATGAGAAGGCCTACGCTAAGGGGGCAGCCAATGTCCATGATGAACACAAGAAACAAGTCAAACAGGCATGCAACAGGGGTTACACCCTTGGTTGGATGGCTGCTTTGAAGGAACTTGCTATTTCCGATGACTCGCCCCTGAGGGACGAAAGCCGACTTGCTATGCCGTTCCCTCCCACTCCAAGCCAGTCTGAGGATGAGGCTGAGGGGGACGAAGAAGCTGAGGTTGAGACCGGTGGCAAAAGTTCTGCTGGGGCCAAATCCCCTAACTCTGAATGAGCAAGTCCTTGACTTGACTCAGGATGAGAAAGACGAGGTCCAAAAGACCACTTCTGAGGCTGAGGTCGAGACTTCCAACAAGAGCCTTGATGACACACTACTTAAGATCGACGCCGAGGTCCAAGCTGAAAGGTCTGCCCAGTTGTCTGCCGAGGCTGACACAATGCCAATTGCCAAGGCAAGGGTTGTAACGCCCCAAAATAATTCAACATAAACTATCCACATTAATAAGCATTCACTACAAAATGACAATAATCCCTCCATCTTCACATATAATAAATGGGTTCAATACAAAAGTTCCACATGCGATATACATTCACAACATACAAGGATACATGAATCTATAGCATGTGAAACATCAAATCTCAAAATAATAAAATACCCTTAAGGGCTTACATCTTCCAAGGCAATAGTCCGGTTACACAAAATGGTCTCTCGAACCCAAACACATTAGCCATTGGCTTACAAAAAGATCACAACAAAATAAGAGCTATGTACTCTTTACAATTATCCGCGCCCTCAACTTGGTGGGATCACCACGTCTTTACCTGCACCAAAGTCCCATAGGGGTGAGCATAAAGCCCAGTAGAGAATTCTAACAAAGTATATACAATTATGCAATTCTCAATAAACATGCAAATGTTCATGCTATGCCATGCTTTCTTAAAGAAAATTTCATTTCATGCTCTTCTTAAAATTTCCATTTCAATAAAAGTTAGCAATCTCAACACATTTCAAAAACTTCCAATTTTAATCAATAGGGGCGGTAAATACGACACTGGTAATCCTAGGCTGGTGTCTGCAAGTAGACTCTACGAGTACTACCAAACTGTCATTTTTACCGGTATTAACCGGAAGCTCGGCACCTATCCGCATGAGTTTTCTGGTCTTTTATCATGGACACTCAGGCCAACTTATCAAACTCAACTACACCCCCTATCCGGACTTACCACGTATTTACCCCATTCACATTACCAAAGTTCTCATTCCAATATATATTCTTTCTTTAAAGTAAACATTTTCCAACACATGTCAAGATGTACAATAATGACAATAAATCGATTGAAAATGGGATGCAAATAACTACTAACTCATAGCATTTCTTTATTTCAAAATGTCTCAAAAAGAATATCCACAATCACCTTCACAATTACCCCTTTCAATGTTCTTTCACAAAACCACCATATGTCATAAACACATATTTACAACTTCTCATTTCACAAGCCTCAACAATCAAATTCCTTCAACAGTACATATGATGTTTCCACATATTAATCTCCAATGGTTACAACTCTCATAACCCATGGTGTATCACAATTTTCCATTTACAACATTACATGTTCAAGTGTTAGTGATGATGTTAAAATGACATCTCATTTCTCAAACATTAAGTAAACTCCATCAACTATTTTTTCGTAAGTTTAATAGAGGGAAACCCTTAAGAAATAGTAAAAAAAAAAATTGAGTTACAAACCCACATTCAAAACTCTCTACATTTAAATCAAAATCTAAAAACCAACACAAAACTTTCAATAACACCTTTAAATCAACATTAATGTAGCAAAACTTGTATATATGACTCAAGAAATCCCTACCTCAAAGTGTTGATGATGAAGAGAAGATGAAACCCTAGTTTCAAGGAGAAGACGGTCTTGGATTTCACCACACCAAATGAAGCCCCAACTTTAAATCTTCAAGATTAGAGGAAGATGATGATGATCTTGACCCAAAAATTTGCAAAATCAAAGAGTCTTAGTGTGTGAGGAAGTTTTCTAGAGAGAAGAGGGAGAAAAATAGGGTTTGGAGTGTGAGAGAGAGGTGTAAAATGAGTGATACATTCGGACCAAAAACAATAAAAAAAATAGAATTTCGGACTGACAGTCTGCCGCACGTACGGCGCCCTTCCCCACATGTGTGGAGTGCCTCTCCCGCACGTACGGCCTTCATTCCCGCACGTGCAAGGATCCTCTCCCGCACCTCTGCCCGCTCGTGCATATAAAGCAATATGCAAGCCAAGAAACCCCTGAATTCCACACGTGCGGCCTCACTCCCCGCACGTGCGGCCCCTGACCTCCAGCCTAGAATTTTCCGGCTTCACTCCCGGGCACTCCGAACCCAACCGTGCACTCTCCGGAACAGGTGAAATTCCACACCAAACAAGACAAGAATAAGAACTAAATTTTGAGAATTATTTTCGAACGTTTCAAACCCAATGAGAGCGAGAAAAGAATGGACTGAAAAAGAAAGAAAAGGAAAGAAAACAAGACCCGGTCGTCACAGGGGCAGACTGTGAAAAATGCATAAACTTTGGTCTTTCCTCCCTTTAGTACTTTTCGTTCTTACTTTTGAACAGCCATAATCTTTTTTTTGAACAATGTTAGCTTTATATTTAGCCGATGTGCCCCTTTTGTCTTTGTAAATGAACAAGTAATCTCTTATGCCAGGCCAAAGTGCCTTTTTGTATCTAAACAAGTTTCTTTTCTGAATGCAAATCTTATATTTTCTTCCAAGTGCTAAATGTATGCTTTTCTTTCTTCTATGCATGTTTACTGCTTTTCTTCATGCCTTTCATGTTTCCATACTTAGAATATTTTTGCATTTCTTTAAAGTATACCTTAACTATATAATAACTCCAGGATATAATACCTCAGATATAAACCCTGAATGTTTTCCTCGGCCAACCATTGCCATACCTCAGCTAACACTTTGAAAATATCAAAATATTTTTGCAAGTGTTATTTAGTATTACTTTTTACCTTCATATGCTCTCTTTATTAAGACTTCACCATTTCTAAGCTTGGACAACCTGGTTGGTTACCTCAAGTAATATGTATCTCGGATACTTTATTCACAATTACCTCGACTAACTCTAACTTATAAATTTTTCTGAAATTTCAACAAGTGTTAAGCCCATTTCAACAAGTGTCAAACTCTTTAAGTTTGTTCATCACTCTAGCTCCCTACCCCCTAATGTGAACCTAAGTTCCACTTAGGTTCACATTAAGCATGTGACTATGGTCTTTCGCCGAAGGTTAACCTTAAGTTCACATTATTAGTTTTTGTATTTTTATATCACCTGCATTAGTTTCAGTCTATTTAACCTTATTAAAATGGAAGTTAGTTTAATTATTTTAAAATCTCAAGAGATGTCAATGTAATTTACCCTAAAAATATAATATTTTGATAATATATCGGGCTAAAATATAACATTAACACAATTATAATTGCAATAGTACTATTTACTGAAAATTATCTTAATACTTATTCGCTTTCAAATTGAGAAATGATATTCAGTTGTAATCTTTTTTATTCTTTTTTTGTCATTATGTCTAAAAAAAAACGGATGTAAGGCTATAAAAATAGAGTGTTACTATTAGCACTTCATCAATTATTTTGGACCCTTTATTTTTTTAGTTTTTTTTTATTACAATAATAACCTCAAATGAAATTATTAAAAAGGATATTAATAATTTTGGAATACCTTATTTCACAATTAAGCTCATACATCCACTACATCATGAGTTAGAGTTCATGAGAGCATCCACCTCCATAACCACCTATCCATCTTCTCAAAATCCCGCCTTCAAAACCTACCCACCCTTAAAATCTTGAAAACCCTTTGGCGGTAATATTCCGGCGATAACGGTGGCAACGATAACGGTGGCAACCATTTGATTACCTACACTTCTCTAGCAATAATAATGAGTGAAAGTTTTTCCGACAATTGCAATTCTTTGAGACTAGAGGAGTACAACAATAAAAACTCAAAAGAGATTCATAACTTTAATGGTATTCTTAGCTCAAAGGAGATTGGCCTTGTGAGGGTAAGTTTCTTGAAAAAAAATGACAAAAATAATAAAAAAATGTTCGTCATTTTTTCGGGACTGAACTCTTGAACATATGATCGAAATTCGGGAACACAGACCTGAACATTGTTCATTTGTTCCAGAACAGGTAATTCAACATTTCTTATTTGTTCAGGAATAGATAACCGAAACTTATGGAGATTGCAGAACCCACAAAAGGAGAATTTTGAATCAAAAACAAAAAACCTTACATTCATTTTCTCAAGTCTTTTTTAGGTAATAAGGAAAGTTA